>OX457085.1:9842973-10166370 GCA_949752835.1 Empis stercorea | reverse complement strand
AAAATAATAATAATAATAATTCTGACATGTATTAGGTTAAGTTTAAAAAAAAAAAAAAGGTTGAATTATCACATCTACTAAATTCATAAAAAATATCTTATATTTTTTATGCTCATTTTTAATGTTTGGACAAACAAGCTTTAATGTTTTGTTGGCTAATTTTATAGTGAAATGGTTTTTTTTTGTGGTCTGGTCTTTTTTTTATGTCCTTTGAGAATATCCTTAATTTAGTAGAATGGTAGTTTAAAAACTCTATTTTGTTTATTATAAAATAATGAAGAGATTATTTTGCTATTAAGTATATAGTAACGTAATAATTTTTTGAAAAGTCGGTGGCAAAACTCCATCAAGTAATAAACGAGTAACCAAAATGCAAAAAAAAAACAAAAATCAACAAAAGTTTTTACTATAATGGATAATTAAATTGTTAATGTTACTTTTCATGATTTTTGTACATAATAAATTTGACTATATTTTCTTATTTTTATTATGGTTTAATGGAAAAAGTTTTATTAAATTTTTCAGTTCTTTTTTTTTAAATTTAATTTATAAATTATAAATGTAGTATAGAATAGTAGAAAATTTATTCAAAATTTCACGTAGGTAAATATTTCCAAATTGAATTTTTTTTTTGTAAATTTAAAGCTTAAAAACATAATTTTAAATCCTGTGAAGGTTAAATTTTATAATAAAAAATGTAGATAAACATTATCCAGATTAAAAATTGCATTTTGCTAAGATAAACTTAAACGTATGCAATATTCAAGGATCTAATTACATTGAAAATCTTGTTGTAGTTGAACCTTTTAACCTATTTTAGTTTTTCTTACAGTTTTAAATATAACGACGAGGAGAGAGCAAATAATTTACTTTAATACTGACAATTTTTATCATTATTTTAAACCATAAATAAATATTTGACAATATACAAATTAAATATAAAACATATTTCTATGAAATTAATTTTTAACCTTATTTAATATTCTTTACCATTTAAAATTACTTCATAAAATTTTAATTTTTCAAATATAAATTTATATAATTTCAATGGATGAAAATATTCTGTAAATATATAGAAAAATTAGGACAATGCCATTGGCAAAATTCCTAATTATATTTTTTTTTTATCTCATTACTGGAATATATTTTCATTTGGATCATAATAAATAATAAATAATCAACCATATTTAAGTCATTCAAAAATAATGAAAAATAACTTTCACCCTCAGTTAAAGTGGTTCTTCTTTCCATAATAAATTTTTACATATTTTTTTTAGTTTAAATTAATAAATATATTCAAGAAAATATTTTAAATTACAACTTAACCCTCCGTAAAAAACATAACATTTTTAATACGAAGGGTAAAAAACGGAAAGGACTATTGTAATAAAGAGGTTTTCTTTCTCATCCTGAAATCATTTATTCGTGGTGTAAGTATTTAAATAATATTTTTATACATTGAAAAACCCAGTCAGGTAATTAAACCTCTCTTTCAAAGGTGTCCTATTTAAAACTGTTATATCCTTATAAACAAAAAAAAAATCCTTACATAAAAATAAAAACAGTTTAACTTTTATTTCAATAACAAATTTTTTTTTTCAGATTCATCTCTTCTTACAAAATTCGCACCCAATACTTTTACGTATAATCTTGTTTGTTGGGTAAGGGAAAAACCAATCCTTTTCAAACGCAAAATTTTTGAAAAAAAAATATTACATGACTTACATTCAAAGTGGAGAATTTATAAATAATAATAATAATAATAAAAAAACGTATAGAATTAAAGATCCTTTTTTTAACACACTGTTGCTAATAATAATTCTATGAGATTTCTTTTACAAGAATTGTAAGTATATATCTCTACCCTCCGTTTTTTTTTTCATTGCTGAACTTTAACTAAACATAGAAAAGTTATAATATAACTCACAAAAATAGGTTTCTTTTTTTTTCGGAGAGTTAAGCGGATATAAATACATTTTGCTTTTTCATTGAATACTTATAAAAAAAAGCGTATATAAAATTGCAATAAAATAAAATAAAATAAAATAAAAAGGATATCAAAATTTTTATGTACAAATTTAGATTCCAAAATAAAGAATTGATAAATATAATTTTTCAGGAATCTTTTTTGATAAAATTTTTATAATGCAGGTGAATTTTAAGCCAGATTTTATTATTATTTTTTACTGATTGCATTGCTATTAAGATATTTAATCGAAGGATTAGCATACAAAATATTCACTGAACATTATTGTAATGAACTATATAATTACTAATAAATTTACGGAATATCCTGAATAAATACTTAAACAGACAACAGAATTTCATGACAATTAAATTTCCACTTTATGCTTTACTCATATGTTTCAATTATTTTTCACATTTATATAAAAATTTTGAAGATTTTAGGTGCTAATTTCATTTTAGGTGCTAACGAATTCAAATAATTGAAAATAGTTTTAAGTCAATGAAGCTGACTTAGTTTTAAGTCAATCAATGAAGCTTGGAAAACGACAGAAAAAATTGAAATAATTCTTTTAATTCTCTTCTAGCAGGACTCTAAATTAGGGTTGACTTGATATGTTCAAAATGGTATTATCTTCTCGTATAAAAAATTGTCTATACACATAGAGATACCAATCCGTACTTCACTATTAAAGGATGCCATAAATACCGCACATATGGTAAATATTGTCTTAACCTATAACATTTTTTTTTGTTCTTATATCATTGTCATGTTTTGTAATATTCTTTTTCTTTTCTGACGATGGGAGGTAAAACCTATAAAGCACTCTACGGAAAGGGATATTTTTATGCATTTGTTTACATGTTTTACTTTAAATTCGTTGGGTCGAGGAGGGTGTTGCTATGAATGAAAAAAATGATAATAAACAACAAAGCAACATATATACAAAGGAGTACCAGATAAACTTCTTTTTAGGAATCATACAATAATATCCCCTCAGTACTACTGCGATATTCTTCCTTCCTAAATGAGTTAATAGTGTGAGACTGAAATACAAAATATGAATAAAAGGTGAATGACAAATTTTCCAGCTATTTTCATTCACTTTTAAAAAGGATAAATTTACCAGACAATATTTTCCTCTTTCCTCAAAATATTCATCTTTCTTTTTTTTTTGACCTTTTCGAAATTGAATTTTTTTTTATTTCAACTTTTTTTTTGTTGGTTTTTGGCTTTTTATCCATATTTTTTTTTCTTCTGTTGACTTCTTTTTATGTTTGGGATTTCTTTTATATCCTTATTTTTTTTGTTGTGAAATGGACGATCTCCATTGATAAAGTATAAATTCTTTTTATAGATTTTTTTTTCCCAATTCGAAAATTGTTTATGAAGAATTGGGGAAAAGTGGAAGAGGAAGGAATATAGAAGAGTTTTTCAAATAATGATTTGAATAGAAAATGAAAATACCATAGAATAGGATATAATATGTAGATAAAAAAAAGGAAATCCTTATCATATATTTGACAGAGCACATAAGTAGTTACTTAAAAGCGGATTGTTAGAAGACAGTACAATTCATTTTTTTTTTAATTTATTGAAAAGCTAAGCGTATATGTGAAATGCTTTAAAAAAAATTATTTAATGGAATATAATTTGCAGGATATTAAAAATGGAGACATTAAATATATGGAAAAATTATAGTAAAGAGTCAATTATACGGTCATTTAAAATTAGTATTTTTTATTTCTATTTTATTCGTATAATAGCTTTAGGAAAATAATCGCATTTAAGTGGTAGCTTTAGTTAAAACGAAATTTTATATAATAAAGAGAGGGGAGACTAAAAAATTTGGTAGTTTTTCTGATTGAAATATATGAAAATATCCAAAGTCAGTAACAACTTGCAATCTAAGGAAAATGAAAAATTTTTTCATTATATGAAAATAGTAAATTTTATAATAAAATTATGAATTTTAATAAAGAATTATAAAACTTATATTAAGAAAATTCTTCCAAAAAATCGATCTTTAAATAAAGCTTGTAAAATTTTCTGTTGTCCTTTAATAAAATTTGATAAATATAAATAAATTCTTAAATAATTTTTCTCAATTTTCACAAAATAATAATTGAATTTTTGTTAAATAAAAAAAAACTAATAAATCAGATTATAAAATTGAATTAATTGTTTTTTTCCTTATTTATTTTTTGGTAAATATCCGAAATTTAATTAATTTAAAATAAAATATTATCGTTGCCAACCAAAATTTATAAAAATATTATTATAATTGTTATTAAAACTTTTTTTTACTACGAAATTAAAAAAAAAAACATAATATTAATCCGATATAACAATCAATAAATTTAAATCCTTAGCAATGAAACATAAAATTATTATTTATAAATAATTGAATTCAAACAAATTAATTATATATAAAATATTAATAATAATTTTAGCTTAATTTTATTTTATTTGTTATTATTATTTAACGTATTAGTAGCATTTATTTGAATAAAATACAATAAATCAAAATTTAATTTTTATAACATAAAAAGTCCTTTGGACAAATATACTGCAAATGTCCCAGACAATGTCAATAGAAATTAACCTACAAAACAATAAAATTAACACTAAAAATAATAATAATATTTATTATTATAAAAATAAACAATTTTAGTTTAAAATATATAATATAATTATTAATGTAGTAAAATTTATATTTTTCAACTTTTAACCTAAATCGATTATCATCACAATTTCCATTTATATCATAATATAAATAATACCATCATATACTTACTACTAACTACTATATTATCTCATCATATATTCCAAAAAAAAAAATGCACGTGTTGCCATTTTGTGTCATTTGGGTGGCTTGTGCCTGGTGACATTATCAAAACACCAAAATTTACTAAATGATGAAAAATGCATACCATATACCCCAACGATTTAAACTGAAAATACCAACTTTAATCATATACGAATACACAAGTGATATAAATTATTTTATATTAAAATAAATTTTATGAATTTCTGTGATATATATAAACGTATAAATACGAAAATGTAGAGCTACATAATGTAAAAACATAGATATTATTATATATATTTCATTGTAAATTAGTGCGCTTACTGAATTGAAAAACTGGAAATTTTTTAGTGAAGGAGAAGGGATGAAGAGATAAATAAAATGCATTACAAAAAGTCGAAAGGATAACAAAAATGACATTGTCTGAAACAGTAAACGGATTCACCATTATTATATTTGTATACCATACATAAATGATTTTGGTTTGAGGATGGAAAAAATACTTTCGAGATTGAAAATAAAGTGTGATTTACGTATATATGATTAGAGTTGGGTAGGAAATATAATTTTAAATATATTTTATATCAATAAATGTAACTAACTAAATATTATTTCTTCGGAAAATTTAAATATATTTTAAGTGATTTTCCTGATATAAAACGTAAATATATTGTAGTAAAGTAAAATGATTATAATACCTTAATTATGAGTCATTTTCATTTTTTAAGCAATAAACTCAAGGATTGAAGGTAACATTTTATGTAATTTAATATTTATAGATATTGGAAGGATTATATGCATCAACTCATTGGTTACTTAGATAAATAAAAGTATTATATTTATATAAGTAAATAATTCCTAATAATATTCGAAAATGTTTGAATAAATGTGCGTGCTACCTATTTCATACTTCCGTTCCTTACATTGTAAAATAGAAACGAATTGATTTGCTTTTCGTATATCAAAAAGAATTTTATTAATAATTTTCCAAATGATTTAATTCACAACTCTGGTTTTATTCTATTGGGAAGCAATATATGTATTATTAATGGTTAGTTTAATGTAGGAAAATACTAATAAAGAAAATTATTTATTAAAATTTATATTTCAAATATTTTTGAAAAAGAGAAAGTTTTGTTTGCATAAAATGATACAGAATAAACGACACCATATAAACACCACAATTTATCATTTTCCATAAAAATAATGTAAAAGCTAAAATGAAAATATAGATAATATTTTTTAGTGTTAATTTTAAGAAAAATTGATTTTTTGATTAGATTTTTTTTTTCCAGGAATTCTAATTAAATAGTATAAATGGTTATCAAAATTAAATTTTTCAATACGTTTTATAGAACATTAAATTTAGTTTATGTAATTGACAAATTTTTAAAAAAAAATGTATAATTAGTTAAATTTGGAATGCATTTTAATTAAAATTTAGAGTATATTGTGAAAAATATAATTAAATTTTTGGAAATTTTAATTTCAACTTTTAATAAAATCTAATTTTTTATAGCTTTAATGTGATAATCTGAACAATTCGATACCAAGAGTTATGTATGGAAATAGTGATAAATTAAATATTTAAAATTGAAATTATCATTAAGCTGTAGTTAAATTTAAAGTTAATAACGTTTGGAAATCAATTTCTTTAATACTTTTCTATTAATTTTTGCATCCACAACGCAGTATCGATAAAAGTCATATTTTTCAACTTTTAACGAACAATTATTTTCCGGAATAACTAGAAATAAATTCCTATTATATATATTTATTCTTTAGATGGTGTCATAAAATTCCACCCTCCAATTTATTTAATAACAATGATGAGAAAACGTATTTACATATACAATTCATTTCTATAAAATAATTTTGCTAAAAAAGAATGCCACCGTTCCCTCCATCAAAATCGCGGATTTACATATTCCTTTAATGCATAAAAATATTATTTTTTATTTATCCTTTATTGTCCTTTCAAAAAATCATGCAAAAAAAGAAAGAAATTAAATTTTAATCCTGATTTTATGGAAATTACATTTTGACATAATGGAAAATTATTATTATTAAATATTATACAAAACAAAAACGATTCGGTTTCGTATTGTTTTATCTTAAAAATTTATTGAGATCTTATAAAAAAATAAATTTGTATATGTATATCCTTTTATATCCATTATTGTGTGTACTTTCCCTTTTTCTCTCAGTAAATTAAAACCGATTTTAATTATTTCAAAACAAAAACAAAAAAAAATTGAATTTTAAACGTGTAAATAAAACAGAAAGAAAAATTATTGTCTTGAATAATTAAATTTTTTTTTAGGGGTTGGGAAAAATAATAAATGGGGGTTTGAAAATAAACAATAAACTCAAAAACATTAAAAAAAAAAGAAAACAAAATATTATTTATATGTCGATTAAATGCATTTATGCGACAAATGACATACTTACATTTTACACGGTTGATTAACGTTTAATTGGATATACCAAAAATATACATGCGTGCTATATTTCAAGGGAGAATTCTAAGTGGTTGTTTTTTTTACAAATATTTTACAACCAGGCATTTTTTTTGGTATACGATTTTTTAAGACGATTTTTTTGTTTCTTGTTTAATTATGTAACTAAGCTGATGATTATTTTGAAGAATTTACATATACGTTTAAGAAGTCATTACTAAATAATTCACATAGTATGGAAATTTATTTTTAATATAAATGCAAAAAAAAATTGTGTGTAATAAAGTGAAGCCTTAATGAGGTCGGCATTTGACATGTTTTTTTTATTTATTCAAAATCTATATTTGTCATGTAAATACTGAAATTTCATTTTATATCGTATTGAATTACAATTTATGTTATGCGAAAGAAAGAACAGAAATTGACAAGGGAAACCTTAAAAATTATAAATGAATAATATTGGGAAGTAATCTAATTTAAAGTGGACAAATTTTTTGGTATTTAAAGACTGGACTTTATACGTTAATTAATTTATAAAATTACGTTGTTTCCTGTAATGATGATCGGTAAGAAGTTTTTTGTGTTTGCTTACCTAAGGTGTAAAATTTATAGCAGAAATTAATCCTTCAGTTAGATTGAAGGAAAATTTGATAAGATTGGTAAGATTATTATTATTATTATGGGGAATTTTAATTATAATAAATATATCGAAACCAATTCCAAATATCTTTTAATTTGCCTGTTATTGCAAAAAAAATTGAAAAAATGTCTGCATATAGGGAGGCACCTTCAAGATGCTCTAATATACTTATATTTTAAGATACAATAAAAAATACCATACAGATTCTGAAAATATAAATTTCAATCTTTAATTTCATATATAAAACATAAATATCAGACAAAGATTTCTAAATTTTTAACCAACATGAAAAACGAGTTCTTGTGAAAATAACAACGAAATTTATTCTAGGTTTTCTTGCTATTAATTAAAAGATATTTGGGCAAATTAAGATATTTGGAATTGGTTTGGATATATTAATTATAATTAAAATTCCCCGTAATAATTCTCAATTTACTCCATATAGATCTACAATTTTAGTTTTCCATGTATAAAATAAGACACATAAAAAAACATACTTTTTATGTCAATTTAATATTGTCAAATTTTTATCCAGTAAAATAGCATTTACATTTTCATGCTCAGGCATCTTTTCAGGATGATTTTTTTTCCATAAAACATCAAAAAAGGAAAGAAAATGTCGAACGTAAGAATTGTAAATCATATCAAACATTGAAATTTTCATCTAAAAAATGTTTACAAATCTTTTAAATTTAATAGAAAAAAATAGTGCAATTTATCTTGTCATTTTAGTGAAAAATATTTAAAATTATTAATAAATATTTAAAACTATTAATAAATATTTTAAATATTAATAAAATATACATAATTAAAATGTCATATATTTGATTAAATACTTAAATTTACTTAATTTACGATAATTTAACTTGAAACATTGCCAAAATTACTAATACAAATTTATATATAAAATATATATATAATTTTTTTTAGTATTTTTTGAAACATTTCAAAATAATATAATTTAAATCATATATACTTTAAATATTTTTTTACAATAATTCTTCCCTGATGTAATATGAAAAATTATGACCGACTTTAAAAAAATAAATAAATTCTTCTGTTCCAGTTTTCCACATCAGAAATTGAAAAAAATTATAATGAAACCAATAAATATTGTAGTAAATATTATAATAATTTTTCATTTTTATCCATTAAGCTGGGCAAAAGAAATTGCATAGTTTTGTTTGCATTACATTGAATTCATTTTCATTATTAGTGGATGAATGTTAATATATGATATATAATATGTCAACAATTATTTTCAAAACATTGAAGACAAGAATGCAACAGTACAAAAAAAAATATATTTACATACAATAAAATCTTTTTAAAGACTTATTAAACCCTTCTGGAGATTTTATAGACTCAATGAACGCGCGCAATAGTTCATTACCATCGACGATTTACATTATAGTTTTGCAAAATGAAATTTTATGTCTATAAAGTAAAATAATAATCTACATCGAATGAAGTAATGACTTTTGTTTTCAGATGAAATCAGCATCTTTTTTTGTTATGAAAGCGTATTATCGTTTAACAACATCTTTAATCAAAAGCCTGTGGTCTGGATGGATGAATGGATGAATAGAAAAACAAGTATACTTATATCTAATGAATATTTTATATTTTAATTTATATATTTTTTTTTATGAGAAATTTAGTTGCTTTTGGTTCTAGCTAATAAAGTAATTTTGTGTTCCAATAAATTACAAAATCATTTTTTTATGATTTTAAGAGAAATTTTATTGCAGATGCAGTCTTGCCAAGATTTATTGAGGAAATATATATAAATGGTAATCAGTAATATAAATAAACAAATAATTTAATTCTTCTATTTCGAAGAAGATAATTTTAAATTTTTTATTATTTATCCTCCTTAAATATTGCTTTTAGTAACATTAAAATGAATTCTTTAAAATTTTTACAGGGTACTTGTTGAATCTGTAATGCAAATGGTGATCAGTGATGATTTGAATAGTGATCATTTGTCGTTTCTCTCAAAATGCTTGATTTTCTGTACTAATTTAAATTTTTCTGATATTCACTACGAAAATTTTGAAATTTGTCACTCTCTGTTAGTCATCTCCACAAACCAAAACTAAAAAATATCAAAATTTAATGTGTTTGTTTAAAGAAAAATCTAAAAATAATAATAATTTCCATTGAATATTAGATCAACATCGTTGATCAAAGATCATTTGAAAGAAGGCGGAATGTGTCATAGCGTATCACATTGTATAAACTAAAGTAATTCCGAAAAAAATGATCACCACTTTTCGTTCGTAAACAAAAAAATAATCTTTCAAAAATTTTCAAAAAATCCACGAGAATAAAAATGTAATTTTTCTTTCTTAAAATTTGTTAAGAGCTGCGATGCCCGGCAAAGTAAAAATTCACATTATGAAATTTTGAAAATTTCAAATTGTTTTCATTGTGAATGTATTCAGGGTAATTTATCTGTCACTTTGGATAATATTTATAACACATTTTTGATATTTTCCACACTTTTTTATTAGGGAAAAAAAAAATCTTCATTTTTATATAATTGAAATTTTTCTTTCGCAGAAATAGCAAACTTATAAATAATTATAAATTTTTTTCTGTTGTTGGTAGATTTAGTTCAAGAGCTTTTTTTTTATATAATTTAAATTTTCTTTTTTACAAGTAGTAAATTATTCTTAAAGCCCAAAATTTATTATAATGTTCTTCAGAGTATAAATTTTGATTATAATTTTATTATGTGATTATAAATTTTGATATTTTTTTTCTTTCGTACAGAAACTATTTAATTTATATTTAAAATGTTAAAATCGATGTTAGTGGAAACATTAAATTTTAATAGATTTTCTTTAAATTAATGTTTGGTTGTCTTTCATGACATTTGAAAATTGAAAAATTTAAAGAATTAAAATTGAAATTACGATTTTGTAGAAAATTATAAATTTAGATTGAAAGTTGAAAAGGTGTTCTGGTAAAAATTATAAATTAAATTTATTTACAAAATGATGAAGAGAATTTTGTAAATTTAATTTTTTGTTATATTAAATTTATAAGATGATGATTACCTGAAAATTTATTTTAAATAAAATTTGTTGTTTATTATAGATTTATTTACATATAAAATTGTGAATAATTAGTATGAAATACCTACATGAAATGATAATTAAATTATAATCGTTTTTCAGTGCTGAGATTGTGCTACATTTTCAAAAAGTATAAAAATATTTTATCAATCAGCAGATGAAAAGTGTCAGAATTTAAAAGCAATACAGTAATTTTTCTACAAAATCTAAAATAAAATAAGTTAAGTCCTAATTTTAAGTCGGGATACGAAGGAGGATTACAAATCACACAAAAACACTTTTCTTATATATCTGGATGAGGAGGCCATTTTCTTTAAGTAGACGATGAAACGAAACAATACAAGTAAAACAAGGTTTTTAAAAATCTTGTAGAAAAATAAGATTTATAACTAAAAACCTGGTTTTCCTTGTATTGTTGGCTCAAATTTTGTATCATTCTGTTCTGTTGAAATCTTCTAATAATATACTTACTTTATTATAATTATTTCTGAAGAGGAAAGCACAAAACTTTATATTTGTCATATCTTTCACATATTGTCAGCAACTATAGAGATATTGCAGATATTGCAGCTATTTTATTGCAATTTAAGGTTTACTATCATACAATTGAAAATAGTTTACTAAAATAGCTAAAATTTATTTTATTAGAAATTGCAAATTTAATTTTGAAAATATTACTTAAAAATAGTTCAATTTTGATTAATTTTTTGGTTGTTTAATTTTTAAGATTTATTAACACTTTTCTACACATTTTAAAAGTGATAATAATTCATTAGACATTTTTCAGATAATGAAATCTTATTGCTTAGCTCAGCCTTAAGTATTGTATATATAATCAATAAAATATTATTCTCAATTGTCAAATGTTATATTTTTAGGCAAATTTTACTATAGCAATAGCTGAAAATTACTCTTTATATTTGAAAATTAATTTTCCGCCGGCATATACATAATAAAATTGAAAATTAAAATTATTTTAAGAAAATTTTTCGATTCTTATAAACCCACAATAAGTGATTAATTTTTTTAGAAATTTACTTCACGAGCACTTTCGATTAGGTATATTTGTATACAACAAATTCTACATTGATTACATTTTGATTTTAAATTATATCGAAACACCTTGTATCTTGTATATAACAATTATTTGATTTAACCTAAATAATATTTCTTACTTATACATTTATACACAAAATTTTGACCAATTAACCTATAATCTTCTGATTGAATTCACTTTATAAATATAAACACACAATTTAATCATTTTTAATGAACCCCAGGTGTAAATTTTACAAATTTAAAACTAAAAATAAATTAATAAAATGTTTATTATTTTTAAAACTCTTAAAATTCAAGGCAAAAACTTTTGATTCCGAAAAAAATATATATACAAGAAAAATTTATAAACACTTGTTCTTCTGCTTGTAATTAAAATGCATTTAAAAAAATAGAAAAAATTCTAAGTAAATTTGAAAAATAAAACTCTGAAATCTAATTTAAATGAAAATTATTAGGAAAATACAAATAGGATAAAATTCATTTCATCAAACCAAGCTGAAGCTATTGACGATTGATCGTTAAAATTGAAAAAAAAAAAATTTGTAGAAAAAATACACAAAGAATATATAAATAAAATAAATTTCAAATAAAATTCTTAATAATTTTTTTAATGGTTGAATTGAAATTAAAATTACTTTCAAATGGTATACATACTATATACATAAAAAATTATTCATACCCGTCCATTGCCGATTGTTAACAATAAATATTATATTTATAAAAATTTCAAAATTATTAAAAATTCCTAAAAAAAATTAGTAATAAAATGAAATATTTTTTAGTTTGAATAATATCAAAATAGATTATGAAAATATTTAATTTTTAATGGATGCGCGCACTCAACACTAAAAAATATTTGTAATAATTGACCAAAATCATTAATATAGCTTTTGATTCTAATAAAATAAATACAAAAATATTTATTTAAATTATAATATTTCCATGACATATTTGAAAATATTTTATAAAAAAAAATAATTTAATAAATAATTTATAATTTAATTATCACTTTTTAATTTAATTGACACTTTCAGAAATATATAATTTAAATTTTGGTTTTTCAATTATAAATTGGCATCTTTTAAGTACTTATATTTATATTTATACTAATTTTTTGTTTAGATATTATAAATTGTAAACGTTTTATATATTATTCAACGACACATCGCTAATTAATTGCAAAACATTATTTAAATAATAAATTCAAGTCCATGTTACGAAGAATTAGTAAATAAAATATAAATGTATAAAAAATTGAAGTAAGTAAGTAAATTATTTTACTACATTTTTATAAAATAACTTACTATAAGTTATTTTTTTGCTAAAATTCAAATTTAATTACAATATTCTATTTAAATTGACAAGCAGAGAATAGTGTCACCGAAATATAGAAATCTTATTAAGTACTTATTTTATTTTTAATTAAGATCATATTTTGTTAGATTTAAACCCAATGGATCAATCAATTTCTACCCCAAAGATTTCATATTCCGCATCATTAAGTCCAATTTTGTGTTTCAATTATAATTTAATAACATATTATAAAAATACAAATTTTTAAAGTTCTACAACATATCTGTAATTCTAATATTTTAATTCGCCCTCATTTAACCGAAATTGACAAAAATTAACAATTAACATCGTGTATACAATTAGAATTGTAGAAGTTGTCCAAATCTTGTCTAGCTTTTATTTTTTTGTTCAATTCAACTCTGTCTATAAAGTAGCCACATGGCGAAATTGAATTATAAATGAATTTTCTAAATATCCACCTTATAATTTTACTTTAATTCACAAGAAAAACTATCTTAAAATTGCAATTTTAATTAAATTTTACTATATAAAATTATAAAAATTCTCTTATAAAAATTTAATTTTTTTTTTAAAACTAATTACAATAATTTTATTCGCGGTTTAAGATCAAAACTAAAAAAAAAACCATAAATCATTTTTCTTATGCAAATTAATTTTCATTTCTCTCTTATTTCTATTATTTACATTAAAATTAAAATTAAACATAGCATGAAAATTTAGATAATTTATTTATCTTTAATGTTTAAAATTATATTTATTTAAGTAAATTAACTATACAAATAAAAAAAACAGTCAAGGAAAATTAGTGCTTAGTAATTTTCTTTATTTATTCGAAAAAAAAAAAATTAAACAATTTAAAAAATGGAAAAAAAAATATTCTTTTTTGTGACATCGCATACGAGGGTGAAAAATATAATGAAAGAAAATTAGTAGTATTTAGTTGTTGTTGTTATTGTATCTTTTTTTTGGGGAAATGTAAAACCATCTGTGATTTTCCACATTCCAACTTTGCCGACACCGAGCCCGATTTGTTGTCATTTAGATATAGAACAAACCCCACATATAAAAAAAAAGTCACATTTTGATATTTTCAAACCCGCGGAAAATCGTTTTCGTATATGAAAATAATGTGAGGAGTCACGGTCGCTAAAATAATATTACGTGCACGCAGATTTTTCTTTCATTTTTTTTTTGTTTTTAGCGAACATTAAAAGAAAGAAAATTCAGTTTGACAAATTGTTTTATTTTTATTCCTGCGATTTATGAAAAAGTTAATTGAATTAATAAAAGTTTTATATATTTTTTGAAAATTAGAACAGAATAAAATAAGAATTTTTTAATTATTTTTGGTAATTTTTATTTTTACCTGTTTGGCAGTCATTTTATAGAATTTCAAATTGAGTGGAAATTTTAATAATTTTTTTTTTGTTACTATAATTATTTTTGTATTATAATTAAATAAATCTTTATTAAAAACAAAATTAAATAATTACAAAAATTATATAAATTGATTTTTATTGAATATTGAAATAAGCTTAATACACTTTTAAATCATTTTTAATTGGCATCCAAAACAAAATTGAATTATGTATTTATAATTATATCTAATTATATTACAAAAAAAGGATATTAATGTGTTTTTTTATCTTTAAAGGATATTTAAGGGTAATTTTAATTAGTATTTAATTCTTTAAATATTTCTTTTAAGTAAAATGTCAATAATATCTAATTAGTTATATACAATGAAATAAATTTAAATTTGGAAGAAATTGAGCATGAAAAAGACAGGAAAATCTAAGTAAAATAATATTGAAATTTCTTAATTTCTTAGAAGTTTTAATGGTAAATACTTATCTCAAGATTAAGTTTTATTTTTTGAAGCTTGAGATTTTTCGCTGATGATTTGTAATATTAGCAATCCAAAAACTGAAATAAACCATCTGAGTACATAATTGAAATAATTTATTTCAAATCATTGGTTACTGTTCACTGTAATTTAATACTTTCAACAATCAGAACTCTATTTACAAGCTCTATTTAGACAAATGTGAAATCAATTCCACTTATTGCCAGTAAATTTTACCAAAATTTTCACAAAAATTAATTTTTTTTTTGCAAGAAATGAATAAATTTTCGGAGAATTATTAAGTTTTAACTTAAATCATTCAATTGATTTAAGTAATTCTGATTTCGAAATAAATTCAAAATAATCTGGAATATGAAAACGTTTTATATTCTTAATTGCACTCTAAATTGTAACATTTTACTAAATGTAAAACCAAAGCGAATGAAAAATACAGGTAAAACCTTAAAAAAAGAAGAAATTATAAAACAATTTCAAATATCAAAAATTTTAAAAATTTCTAAATCATATTTTTATTATTAAATTACGAAATTATTTTCAAAGTTTTAACCTAAAATTATTGAATCCTTATTCAAGTGAATTTATATATTAATTCATTAGTTATATTTACAAAAGTTGAAAAACTTTAAATTTTCTAATTTCACATCAAACTATAAAAATTAGATATAAAATATAAATTGTATTTTATTGTTGGTAAACAATACAAATACCAATGATAGAAAACTTTTTTTTTAAATATGTATAATCTTTCTAAATTTGCAAAATTAATGTACAAGAAACCTAAAACTATTTTAAATCACATTAGAAATTATCGACCATATTCGAAGACAAATCTTATTTACCATTAAATTTCCACCCTTCAATAACATACAACAAAAATTAATATCCACCTGGTAAGAATATCTCCTCAACCAAAACCATATATACACCTCTTAACACAATTCTGTGCCAATAAAAGGTTTAAAATATTTAATAGTTGAAAATTAAAAGCCACAAAATCAAGAATATAAAAGGGGTTGTAAAAAAAACACCAATTTTTTGAGGGTTGTAAAAAAATAAAGCAATTTTGTTAACTTGGGCAAAGTTTTTCGGTTTTTTTTTTATTATATATATTTTAAATTACATAAATTTCGGTATTTACTTTCGATCTTTATCATAAAATTTGAATTTATTTATTGTTAAATTTGTAGAAAATTAAAGAATTTGTAATCGTCCTGGCAATGGGTTGGGATTTTTCTTGTTGGTTTCGAATTAAATTCTCGGTTGGTAAAAAAAAGGTGTGATAATTAAAAGAAAAAAATTCTAAAGGGTTAAGTTTTAATTGTTTTTGGAATGTTGGGAAAAAATTTTATGTTGGGTTAGAAGAAAGATTTAATTATATTTATACCACAAGTAGTCAATAATAATTGAAGAAGTTTTTTAAAAGATATTTCAAGAATTTTTAATGACAATGAATTTTAGATTAGATATTAAATTTTGTTGGGTATTAATTTTTTTTATTATTAAAATTTTTTTGTGTTATGATTTAACAGAGAAAATTAATTTTAATTTTTTTGTTTGTAGGCAATTAATTTTAAATTTGTACTTATAGAAAAAATTTCATAAAACATTTAAATATGAGAAAATTTAAATTTTAAAGAGTTTGTAAAATGAATGATAACGATTTTATTTAAACATTTACCTAAATTTAAGTATTAAAATTTTGGTATTTTCGATTAATTTGAATCATTAGTGATGCATTCTTAATTTGAACCCAGAATTTTTTACCATTATTGAGGATAATGGTAAAAATTATTAGGAATACATCTTTCTCTTAAGTATATAACATCTTTTTGATATTTTTGTACCAAAAGATTAAATGGAAAATTCAGTGAAACATTTTGTCCTTATACTAAATTCTATCAATTTTGTGGCACTGTAAAACTGAAATTAGACTAAAATTACAAATTTTATTTAAATTAATAAAATAATAATTTACCAATTAAAATACAAATATCCAAATTACGATTAACTAAAATCCTGCAATTGAATACATATCATGAAAATTGAACTAGAAACACCAAATCTAAATTGACTTTCCCTTTAAATATGTAATTTTAGCCTCAATTATTTCATTTCTTTAAATTTATTCACCGAATATGTTAAATTTTCATTTTTCAATAAAATTATTTTCAAATCATTCTGGAAAAAAAAAGATAATTTACCTTTACAGAACAACAAAATTATTATTATTATTATCTTACCAAGAAAAACTTATGCCATTTTCAAACGATTTAATTTACTTTCTATTTAACTTTATGTAAATATCATAATTCTTTTTTACATTCAACATTTTGTAAAAAAAAAAAACAACACACAATCGCATAATACTCTAATTATGTACCTTTCAATTATAAGATATTCATTTAAATCCTTTTTACAAGATTTTCCATATTCTTTTTGTATTATTTGAAATTTTAATTAAATTTTCATTATTTTATGATTACATTTATTTTTTCTCTGTATTTTTTCACTGTAATGTCAACTTGGTAATAAAAATAAAAATTATAAGAGCATTAAAAATGATTTTTTAATAATAATAATTTTTTTATTCCATATAGAAATTAAAATGTAGAAATTTGTCAAGTCCAGACAGAGATTTCAACTTAATTTCAACTTAAATTCACCCAGGATGAGATGAAAAAATATAATACTTAATATAGAAATTTGTTGAAAACAAGAAAATGAAGATAAATTTTATTTTTTTTTCACATTCTATCCACAAACCAACCACAAACAAATAAAATGAAGAAGAAAATCGTGGAAAAAAAAACAAATATTTTTCCTCTCTTTATCTACATGATTTTCTATTATTAAACTTATCCTTTAACTAGTTGAATTGCTTTAGGGGCTGACAAGGATTCGAAAATGATTGTCATAATCGTAAAAAAAAAAACTCTTATATAGTTTTAAAAATTCTGTGTGAAAATTATAAAATAGCTGGGAATAAATAGTGAAGAAACTTTTACCAAAATGTTGTGATTAACAAAACAATGAGTCCAATTAAAGTTGGGGAACTTCAACTATATATAAAATTTATCAACTAATTTTCGAATCCTTTAAAAGTTAGAGTAGTCTTTGTAATGCCTTTAAAACCGAAAAGTTTTTTTTTTTAAATAAATAAATAAATTGATTTGCATTCGATTTAACACTTAAGTTTTTTCTATCATTTCAAAAGAATTTTTTTGTGTAGATAAAAATCATTTGGAAGAAAATTATAGTTAGAAGGAAAATTTGCACTTGTTCTTCTACAGAAAATATTTTCTTAAATATTGTTGAACAACAAAATGCAATATGGCCAAATGAATGTAATTTTCATAGAATTTTTTTTATATATAATATTAATAAATATATATCGTTTATATATTTGTATAGTAAGGAGGAAAATTTTTACAAACAAATTGAAGTCTGTGAAAAAAATATAATTTTTATATATTTCGTAAATGAAAAGCTAAGGAAGTGAAATATATAAAATATAAAAAATGAACATTATAGAGACGATTTCTTTTTTAGTATTGAATTAAGTGGTTTTGTTTCAATCCTTTCACGTACTATTATACATCATGTTCTGTATTCTTTTCGAATAATCCTTGAATGATGGCAAGAAAAGAAAATGGTTCGTTTCATCTTAGTTGTTTCACAAATTTTTTAGTTTATTATGTCGGGACAGTTTAATATTAAATTAAATATTATTGTTGTTGTTTTTGCAGATCAAATTGAATCAATTTCAAATAAAATATAACTAAAGAATTATATTGCAATTGAAATACAAATATAATAATAATGATTTTCTTGATTTCAGATAATTTTTCAACCAAATCATATTAATCAAGGATTAAAGAATTCAATCAAGTAGAAATTTTATGATTAGAAATATTTTTTTATATGATTTTACAGAACATTTTTACTATTTCATTATTTTTTATTTAGTATGTTTTGTGATAGATAATATGATAGTCTCCTTATATAATTAACTTCATAATTTTTGTATAATTTTTTATACTTTTTAAATTAGATTTGATTAATATTTATGACCATAATTATGTAGATAAGGAAGTATATATTAGATTAGATCTTAATTAATGACAACAGTAATAGTGAACTGATAATTGCAACTATAAACTTTATGCAATTTACCTTTTGCTAGTAAAGTCACTGGTAATGATTAACATTACTAACATTTCAAAGAATGGTTTCAAAGTCAAATTAATTTTCGTCAGTTGTGGTTCATAGTTACAAAATATAATATTAAGTATTAAAAATAATTAAAATTAGTGTGTTAAAAAACTGTAATTGATAAATTGATACTACAAATTAATTGAATGAAAATTAGTCAATCTACTTTCATTCACCAAAGAGGTTGAAAATAATAATACTTATATGTATTTCAGTTCATATTTCAAAATTCTTCTATAACAGTCTTCCAGAATTGTTACCTTACCATAAGTTTTCTAAATTTTTCTCATTTAAACCAAATTATTATTATAAGGACGAAATTCTGTTAACAATCTTAGGAGAAAAAATTTTTCTGTTAAAATTTACTGTTAAAAAATTTTAAAATTCTAGTTAATTCCCGAGATTGTTATTGGTGAATTTCATTTTGTGATCGTTTTTTTAGAAATTTAATTTTGTGATCGTTTTTTTAGAAAATTGTGAATTGGAAATTTTTTGTTAAAATTTTAAATACAAAAAATTTATTTTTAACGACATTTACAAATGATACTTTTTTAATAATCGACTACACAAATTAATGTTAAGTTAATATAATTTTTTTGAAAGGTGAAAAAAGTTAATACAGTGGAAAAATGATTTTGTTGTCAAATTATTCAGTAATCGAAAATTGTCAACAATAATTATTAAATAATTAAAATATATATTTGTAAAACGAAATCTGACAATATTAATTATTTGTCAGACTTTGAAACAAAAAATTATTAATATAATTATTAATTTTAACATTCTAGTAAATTTTTTTAAAAACCATTTACTTGTCTAATTGAAATTATGGAAAAAAATATTTCTTTCTGATTGGTACAAATTTTACATTCTTTTCCTAATTTCTCCATGTTCCCAAATTAATCCAATTCCTCAAAAATATCGAAGTCAAATCTAACTTAAAGTACCAATACCTAATACAACGAGATTATTTGCACCGTCGCGACATCATTAGAAAATATCCTTTCGTTTATTTTCAAATTTTAGATTTGTGTCAGTTAAATTTTTAAATATGTAATTCAATTCTTCATTACTTTATAGATTATCCTCGTAACATTATTGTACAACTTTTTTAGATTTTTTATACCTACTAGTGTTTTTCTTAAAGTCACTTTAAATAAAGTTGACATAATTTTCCCTAAATTAATTTTCCACAGTAAAAAAATAATGTTACAATTAACCTCTTATTTTTTACAAGAAAGTTTTCATATTTTCTGTACCGTGATGACATAATTTAACATAAATTTTTTATCTATCTTAATTAAAATTGGTATAAAAGAAATTTAGTGAAATATATTTTCTCATAATTTTACTTTTCAAGTCCACATTTTTTTTTACTACTTTTTCAATGCTTACAGCCATGGAAATTAAAAATCTTTTGACATCAAGGCCAGAAAAATTGATGTTTATATAGTAATGTAGAAAGTGTAACAAAATTGTTAAAGAATTTTTTTGTACTTTTAATTATCAACAGATAAAAGGATCATATTAAGAAAAAAAGGATATTTAAAAAAACTTACCTTAAAATTACAAGAAAGACATTTTGAAAGTAAAAATTTAAAAAAATTTTAAATTTTAAATTCACTTATTGTTGAATTTTCCTCTACAATATTTTCACTATTACATTAAAATTTCAATTCTTTTTCTTAAATTTTTATGATTTTATATTAATTTCACTTTACTTTTGAAAAAAAAAAAAACGAATAAAGAAATAATTTTAAATTTTTCTCATTACTAACAAATTTTCAGCAAAATTTTACTAAAATGGTAAGCACTTTTGTAATGGTATAAATAATATGCTCATAAACTTTTAAATAAAACTTTTTTTTTAAACTGACCAAAAAAGGATTTAACTATTTTAAATATTTTATTTTACTTTTACTTTTATTGAAGACACTTTTCACTAGATATAAAATGAAAATTCCCGAGATTGTTAAATGCTCTTTAATTGCAGTATATATAATTTTTTTTTATAAATATCTTTAAAAAAAAATTAAATTTACCAGAAGTAATTAAAATTTTTACCGGAAATTATTTTCAAAAAATTCTTGATAAAGTTTTTTTAAAAATACAAATTTTTCTGTCCAAAATAATGAACACTAAAATAATTTTTTTTTTTACGAAATTCAAATTTCACAATTTCAATTCAAATCATAAAAGATTTTTTTACTTTTATAATTTATTACAAACAATATTTTATCATAATTTTAATAAAAAAAAATTGATTTTCTTTTCTTGTATATATAATTAAAACACGTCCGAACTGTTTGAGTAATCGTTACGAACTGATTCTAAATAGAAATTTTCTGATTCACCCACAAAATAAAATATAATATCCTCAATACGGACGGCATGCTTTCAAAAAAGTACATATACAAACTAAATTGTGTACATATCTATGTATGTACAGATGATACAGATATGTGTATGAAAATTTTTATAATGAAAATTCATAAAAAATATTTTCATGTCCGTTACAGTTCCGTTAGTCGTCTGTCTGCAAGTCAGTTTTTCCTTCCACAAAAAAAAAAAATATGTAGGAAAAAATTATTACATACATTTGATTTTCATTTCAACCCTCAAAGTGAATAAAAGGGTGAGTTTTTCATATGATTGTCAGTGTAGTTGTATTTTGTATGATGTGCAGCAAATTGAATTTTTTTATTTCACCATGACATTTTTATGAATTACAGAAAATGATTTTATTTGAATTACACTTATTTGTAATTGGTACGTGGATAGTGAACTAATGTATGCAAATATTTTATTAGTGTTCGAAGAAAAAATTATGTTGATCAGTTTAAAATTAAATTAATTTCTAAAAATTATTCATACACAGACAAAATAAATGAAAAAGAGGTGAGAATAGTGAAAATTGTTTCAATTTTTTTCTAATTTTAATTTTAGATACCATTTATTTCTATTAAAATTTAAATTGTCTAATTTCATTGTGAAATAACAATTTCAAAAATATTATTTTCCAAAATTTTGGAAATTCTGCAAAGATTTACATATTTAAAAATTTTCTTAAATTTGAGTCTTTCTGTAAATGAGATGTAAACAAAATACCGGCATCTTTTATATTATTTCAATCACGTGGCATTTACATTTTCTCTGTTTTGATTTTCATAATATTTTACAGATTTTCTTTGAAAAAAGGGGAACATTTTCTTCAATCAACGCGTGCGTTAAATTTTCCATATGATTTTCTGTTTTTTATAGAAAAATGCAATCCTTTCTGAAATATGTTTACACATAATTTGCCCCACTTTTTTATCCACCATAAAATTTTTCACCACAAAAGTGAATCTAAAATATTATTTTATACATATACTATTAAAAAAAACTGAAGTGCACCACCAGAACCAAAATATAACCTCAAATATTTTTAGCCACAAATTTTGCCGCCTTTAATTAAATTTTTTTTTAATCATTTTTGATTATAATTTTGATAAAATATATAGGAGGTTTGTATACATTGAAAAGTAATGACCTATTATTATCAGGTGGAATATTATTGTTAGAGGTTTTTCAATATTGATATATAATGTAGTGATACACAAATTATTATATGCAAGTGTTAAAGGATGTTTTTTTTTGGTCATTTGTGGTGTTATTAAACATAAAGAACAAAAAAAGCTATTCAACAGTTTGTTATGAAGTGAGAATTTTTGATGAGCTTTATATACAGAGAATCAAATTCATCAATTTTTTATTCGATTTTAATCGAAATTTATCAAAATCGTTTTACATTTTTGTTTTTAGAAGCCTTAGGGGTTAGAGAATATTTAATTTGTTTTGGAATATTTGGAAAATTGTGCGATTTAACCATGAATTAAAATTGTTTATTAATGCAGAAATTTTTGGTTTTTATTAGAGGTGTCAAAATTTTTGTTAAAAAGCAATTAAATTGTGTAAAACATTGTTAAATTATGTAGGGTCATTAATTTTTCATATTTTATGTACTACACTGATTATGGAATAAAGGAAAAATATGAAAAAACCTCAAAAAAAATGTAGTTATATTATTTTAATTAACTTTGTAGTTTAACCACCAACAAGAATTATTTTCGTGTTCATTAATTAAGGGAAGTTTTAGAATTTAACTACAGAAAATTTTACAATTCAGTGCACAAGTGGCCATCGAATTTTCAACAGTGTTTTCATTTAATCAAGTAATCAGATGATACCAAAAATCAGATGATCTATATTAAATTTCTAGCTATAAAAATAAAATGAAAAATTCACTTCTTGTACCAAAAAGTTAAAAATCAAATTCCTCAAAGAATATTATTATTTAGTAAATTTCAATCGTATTTAGTTGATATTGTCCAAATTTATTTAAATCAGTTAACTACATCAGAATTGTAAAAGCATTTAATTGATTTCAAGGGCTGCCAAGCACATCACATCAATGTCAGACAATTTTCTTGAATTTTAGTATTATTTTAAGATTTTTAATTGGTTTTTTTATCGAATTTTTATTAAAACTCTTTCGTTTGCCGGTGTTTTTTCGTTTTTTGCAGTATGTACATTTTTTTTCATTACTAATTGAATTTTGAATTTTTTTTTATAATAGAAAATTCCGCCATAAAAATCTTCTCACAGGAAATACAATTTCCTTTATTTTTCGTCTAAATTTAATTAAAAATTATTATTGCAAAAAAAAAAAAAAATCATCAAAATTTTCAAAAGTGTTAAAATTTAATTAATCACAAAATAATTTTCTTTTATGAATCAGTTTTTATGATCACATTAAAAATTTACCTTTAAAATTTTCATTTTATAATTGAAAAAATATTTTAATATATTATAAAATTATATAATTATTTTTGATCATTGAACTATTTTTATAAAGAGTAACAAGATTTTTTTTTTGGTGTACTAATGGTGGTTTATTTGTCAAAGATACTATAATTATATTCATAATTTTTTAAGTAGGCGCGCGCGATTGTGCAATTTTTTTTAGTATACAAATTTTAAATATATAAATAATATATGAGGAAAATTTTAAAAATTAAAATTCTTGGCATTATTTAATAAATTGTAATTTAATGTATGTTTAAAATAAGATATTTTTCTCTATTTATATATTATTTTCGAATTTTTCAAAATGATAAAATTGTGTGTGCATTTTATTTTAAAATATATTATTTGAAAATATCTAAATAAATACTTAATTAGTACTTGGTCTAGTGAGGACCACATGAGTGGCCATATCATTACAGCAACAAATTAATATTTTCAGGTCACATTTTGTTGAGAATGTTCAGTTGAACTGTAATAGATCAGCTGACTTTCATTAATTATATAAAATAATTGCAGTCACAAATTCGTATTTTCAGTCTGAAAGGTGTGAAATCGTAAATTAAACAACAATAATTTGCAGGATAATGAAACCGGTATAAATTTGAGAAAATAATTATTATCTTTAGTAATTTTCTAAAACTCTTTCTGCTGTTAATAATTTCAAAATGCTGATAAATGAAGTAAATTATTTTTGTGACGTGGCTTACAAAAATATTTGGAAAAAACAGGAAAAATAATAATGATCTTTTCATGAATTTTATTCGTCCAGTTTTCAATCCTTTAGGGTAAATTTAATATTACAACAAATTGAAATCAAAAATATTAGATTTGAATATATAGAACTATTGCTTCTAGCTATCGTATTCTAAATGATATCTTTTAAAATGTAAAAATTCAGTTTTTATTTTATAAAAAAAAATTTCCCATTTCCAATAGTAATAAATGTAAGTTTTATTGCAAACAGAAAAGAAAAATCACTCAATCATTTTGGCCCCATTTGAAAATTTATAATCAAAATAAATATATGTATATATGTATTACATATTTTAATTATAATAGTATATACTACTTTTTCTCCAATTATTATTTTCCATTTACTTTATCCTCTGAATCGTCTCTGTTCATCATTATTCTATACAAGAAAGCAAAGAAAATGAAAATTACTTTATTATTATTATGATTATTTTTATGTTGTATCTGTATGTAAAGTATTATATGTATATTTTTTTTTTATAATTTTTTCTCATAAAATAATCTGCGTGCAAATTATATTTAGATGCAGTGATCTCATTTAAACTTTTAATTTACCCCCAAACATGAACCGAACATTTTCTTTTTCTTAAATAATTATTGTTGCTCAAGTACTTGTTGTTATTGTAGCTGATGTGATGATGATGATGATGATGATGATGCTGTTCATTAAAAATGAATACTATTCACAATAGAGCCACCTCCACATCAAATAGCCAAAAAAACAAAATTTGTAAGAGATTTTTTTTTATTTTATAGAATATTATAAGTTTTCTGATATAACAGAAATTGTTTTTATATTTTCAAACAAAATATTTAGCATGTTTTAAATAAAATATATATAATGTTCTTATTAATTTAGTATTTTGTTGTATACTAACGAAGTTCGTTTTTCATGTTAAATTTTTTAAAATCATTGAAACTTTCGTCGTCTTTGTCGTCTTCTACAATATTAAGTACAAATTTAGGTACTAATCAAATTGAAAATTTGCAAATTACTTGATAAATTGATATAATCAATTAATATTTGCAGAAAACTAACAGACAAATCGATAGAAAAATATAGTTTGAAGCTGCTTAAAATAGAGTACAAACTATAAATTTTCTATGAAAATTATATTTACTAAATTTATCATAATAAATATAAACACTTTCATCATTACCATAATTTTCCTAAAAATAATTTATAGCTTAATACTAATTGTACACATTAAAATGAAAATATAATTTTTTTTTGAAAATAAAGAAACAGAAGGCGGAGAGGGAAAAAAGACCATATTTCACCTGAAATTCTTTGGCTTCTTGCCAAAATCCAACAATAATAAAAAAGATACACTTCTAATGTTTGTTTCAAATAAAAATGTATCTACACTACATTCTATATCAAAATTCGAGCTATGAATTGAAACAAAAACAATATTTTGTTTTTTTGAAAAAAATATTTTATATTATTTTTTTAAGTTTTTTAATATACTTTGCTTTTTTTTTATAATTGTTTTTGTTTTTGAAATTGAGGAATTAAAGAAAATTAGATAAATTATGTTAGTCAATCTTTTGGTTTCTATAAATTAGAAGAAAAAAAAACAAATAGAGTGAAAATTAAGATTTTTAAGTATATTTTTTGGGTTAGATAATTAAGATTATATAAAGAAGTTTTTTATTGGATCTGTTAGAAAAGTTTAGGTCAAGTAGAATTAGAATTATTTATTAGATTATCACCTATAAAATGAATTTAAGTAGAAATATTAACATAATTGTTTAAATTTCAACTCTAAATTGTCTGAAATCGTGTTTTTATTACAAAAATTTAAAATTTGGTAATATTTCTTTGTAATAAACAGGTTGCAAGTTGCAATAGCAAATTAATTTATGAAAATATGTACTATATTTTAAAAGCTTTAAAATTCCCGTCTACTAATAAATCTGTTTGCTGCTATATGTTCCTTAGTTAGTCGTGACATACTTTTTAAAAAAAAATGTTGCATTGTAACTCTATGCACAAACATTAAACATTTTTACAAAATAATGTTTTGACTAAAAAAAAAATTAATGTCCGGACAACATGATAAATTTTTAGCACCCACAATTGTTATTTAATTAATGTGTAAGCCATAATTATTTCTAAATGATCAAATAAACTATATATAATAAAAATGTTGTCTTCACAATTCATTTTTATATTTTAATTAGTTTATTAATTTTTTAAATAAATGCTTTAATTTTTTTTTTTGTGACTCAAATTAGAGTTGCCAAATTTTTATTTAACTACAAAAGATCTTTCAAAAACAAAAAATTACAATCGTTGAAAATTTATCGATAAATTGTTTTCCTTTGTGAGAACATCAATTATGTAAATATTTCATTTAATATTAATTTTGATCATATTTTATTGAAAAAAAATTAAATATATTTATGCGAGTTAATTACATTTTATGTTTAGAAATATTTAAAAGATAATTTAAAATTTCAACACATTATTTATCATTTAGTATAAATTTTGTCAAAGAAGTTTGAATTAGATCAATTGTATATCAAAAATTGTTAAACATAATTAAAATATGATGTATATGATTTTGAAATGCCGAATTCATTTTATTAGACTATTTTTTAAGGATTAAGCCCGAAACTTGTAGCTAACGAATCCTTAAAATATAAACTCAAAATATTACATCAAAAATTGTAATTTTTTTCTTGATAATTGAAATAAATATTGTGCATATTTTCAACTTCTGGTTTATATTCCACTTGTACCAATTCTAATAAATAAACATCCCAACTTTTATATAAACCAAAAAAAAAACAATGACAAATATAAATTATAACATTCACCATCATATTTCATTAAATAAAACTCAAATATTCCAATTATCAATTTTACATAATTTTCAGTTTTGAAAATTTAGTACAGACAAGCAAAATTTTAAATGATAAAAAAAGTTGTATTTGTCTCTGAAATTTTGTAGGTGATTCATTTATTTTTTCGAATTATGGTGCATAATGTTTATCCTAACATTGTAATAATTAATGAAATGTTATAACATCGAGCATAATACAAAGGTTATATAGGTAACATTTGTGATATTAATATAGGATTAGGCAGAAAAGGGACGACATTTTAAAGTATTGACTAGCTTCATCAAGTGCCTCCAAATTCAGAAATCATTTATTATATAATTCCATAGTATTAATTTATAAACATTAATATTTTCTGCATAATACAATTCAAAAATTAAATTCACAAAAATATGTCTACTCATTATTTTCACAATTATAAGCAATATTGTATATTATTTTATCCATATTTAATATTTTTGGACAGGACATATCAAAAATTGATTTATGTATATATAGTCTAACAAATTATTTACCACATAAATATACAAAAAAAAAATTCTCTGGCAATAATGTCCTTAGCAATCATATAAGTATCAAAAGCAACATTGTACAACAAAATATGTATAAGTATTTATAATATATTTTATTCGTATTTAACCACATCAGTAGTGTCATCAAGTGGTGTTGGAAGTGGTTTATATGATTATACAAATTGAAAATATATTTGATTGTTTGTATGTATAATATGATATTTTAGTTATTTAGAGTTAGATGATGCTTTTCTATATGGTCAACTGAAAATAATACATAAACAATTGTTGAATATTAGCCTAAACCCTTACTGAAGTTTGGCAATTCCAATTAATTTTCCATATTAATACCAATAAATCATTTTATTATGCAGTTGATTATTTTCTTTAAATATATATACCACATATAAATAGTTATATAATTATGTAAAATATTATTGGCAATATAAATACAAACAAATACGAATACATTTTCTAAAAATCCTTTTGGGAATTTTAATTGTCTGTCCATGGTTAAATGTGTGTTTGGAAATTTTTTAACAAATTTCACTTAACCAATAATTTTGATTTAAAAATGATATTTTGTTTAACCAAAAATATGAAATTTTGTAAATTTTTGTTAAGAATTCAATTTAAAATATTGTAACTTTTGTATTTGTTGATTAATATTTATGGTTAATTAAACTAAATTCTAAATTATCATTTGATATCATGGGAGATAATTAATTAAGAAATATTTAAATATTAAATAACCTAGAAAAGAAACATGATAAATATATTTCAATTTGCACACTCTACCTCTACTAGACAAACATAAATCAAATTTATTTGCATATTTTCGTATTACTTCATATTACTTCAACACAAAAAAATACTATAACCATAAATTTATTTTTGCTGATTTATTAAGGTATTAAAATATTTTTATAAATTTAATTCCAAATTTTTTGCATTATATATCTTCCAGTACGTAAAATGCATAAGCTAGAAATTGTCTTTAAATGAAAATTTTAATAGAATTTTAAAGAGCATCACCCTTGTGACTGAATTTAGAAGGGAAAAAAGTCCATGACATATTTTCAGCCACTTTTACACGAAATCCTTTTATTTTTTTTTTTGGCTCATTAAAGGTTTGAAAATCCCTGAAGATGATAAAAAAAAATATATACCTAAAGCCTTTTAAAGACTTATCTATAAAAGTATTTCTACAATGTACAAAATAACAGAAATCTATGTAAAAAAAATTTCTAATGGCTGATGTTTTATACTTTTCCTAAAATTATTTCGTAATTTTGTTGCTGTTTTGTGAATATATATTTGATGTTTTTTCGTATACAAGGATATAACTTTCCATCAAATTTCCCGAGGGCACATTTTAGTATTGCAGTTTCATGTTGTTCTGTTTCGGATTTTTATTTTAAACTCTTTTTTTTTTTATTTGTTAAAATCTTTTGTATACAAAATTTGGATAAAAGAAAAATGAACAAGTTTAGAACACTCACTTTTAAGATCAGTGTAAATTATATCATTATAATGAAAAAGTCCTTTTTGGTATCATTTCTTTTTCGTATAATATGCAATTATAAATGTAATTATTAAAATAGAATTCAGTAAAAAAAAATTGAATTTGAATGCGGATATTTCTGATCTTTGCATAACCATTAAAGGTATTAAAATATCGATTTATGCGTCTTGTTAATTGATTTGAATATTGCTCATATAATTAATGAAGCTAAAATACAAATGATTTTGAAATTGTTTTACACATGAATTACATTATTTTGTAAGCTATTTGACTCAGCAGGGCTCAAAATCCACGAATACAAATATTGCTCGCATTCTACTTATTATACTGCAATTGAACTAATTGGAAATAGAATTTCATTTCAATAGTTTCATCTTCTTCGAATTAATAAACTCTAAACTATAAAAAATTCTTTGAAATACAATAGATTTTTTTCTTTGCACAGGAATGCATTGATCCTTGCAGCAAGAAATAAAAACGATCTGAGTTGGAAAAAAAAACGTTAAATTATGTGCTTTTCTCTTCAAACTAAAAACACAAACAAACTAAGAGAAGAATCGTTTTTATAAAAAAAAAATAACTTAATTTAAGTTAGTAAGTAAAAAATGATATAATAAAAAGGATGTCGTCTTAAAATACTAAAAGAACTTTTCTTCTTTCTTTAGTTCGTTTTAAATGCAATTCATACATTATTTAAGGATTATTGTTTTTTATATCCTTTTGTTTTTATTGTATTGTGTGTGTGTGTGTGTGTATTTATCTCATGTTTTTCTCTTGAAATAAAATGGAAAATTTAAAAATAAATACACAAATTTTCTGTATTCTAGAAAAAAAAGGTGTAAAATTAAAAGCAAATAAAATTGAATTAAGTGTTCATAAAAGGTTTATATAAAAAAAATGAATTTTTGTGTTCATTTCCTTTTTTTGTTTTCACTATATTCAAATGAATATAAATTTGATATGGAAACGTAAGAGGAATCAAATATTTTAATATTGTTTTAGTGCTTTTTAAATATAACATAATAAATATGTGTATAAATTTAGGCAATTCTAGGTAATTATTAAATATGAAAAAAAATCAAATTTATTGCTTGGATTGAAAATGATAAATTTCAAATAAAATTTAAATAAAAATTGGATTTTTAGTCAAAAATATACTTTAAATTATTTTCTTAAAATTTTATTTACTTTAATATTTCTGTTTTTTTAATGGTAATGTTGGTAATGTTAACCAACGTATCAACAACAATAAACCTATTTGCGGATTATAATTATAGTTTTTCATCAAATAACGCATACTTATCGTTGAAAGAATCCTCAAAGAATTTTCTTACAGATTCCCTTCATTTTCTTCAATTTATCGAACTATGAAATTCCAAAAATAATTTAAATAGTCACAATCACAAAAATATCCTGACACAGAAAGCTTGAAATCAGCTTCATGTCTTTTCAATATTTTTTATCAATTAAAGTCAATCAATCTATTTTAGAAAACTTGATTTCATCAATCATTTTAATTTAATAAGGAATATTATTGGTTTTCACAATTTCCATGCATACTTTTAGGAGTAAAATGGATACGATAATTTCAATGCAAATTTTCACATCGCATAAATTAATTAATTAATTTTTTTATTTTAATTATGTGAAGAATGATAATAATAGCTTTTAATTTTTCTTTAATTTTCACATATATTAATTAATATTTATTTATAATATTAAAACTTTTTTTGTTTATTATTCCATTGACATTGATATTGTATAAAAAGTATATAAAAATTAAATATATAACGAGATCCCATTAAAACATACATCAACACTCAACAAAAACGGGAATATAAAATATGTACTCTATAGTATTGCCAACAAAAAGGACATATTTAATATACAACCAAACGAAATTACCAAAAAAAAAACAAAGTTGAAAGTATTTACTGACTGAAAAAGGCTCGCAGACAGTACAAATAAGTATTGCATTTTATATCAAACATAATAATAATATGTTGAAAATTTACATACGAAAAATATAACAAAAACACTTGAGTAAATTGAATATAATATAAAAATTGAATTATATATATTTTTTTTAAGTACATAAAATATTTATATATATATACGTAAAAAGAGTCCTTTTTATATGTTATATAATAATTTGCATGAAATTTCAATAAAATAAAAAAAAATAATTCAAAATAACGAGGCCATTTCGAGGATCCACAAAAACAAAATTTAATCATTCCGTCATCATGTTCATTGTAGAGCCTTCTACAAATAAGTTGTATATGAGTGTAAAAGGAACACAAACAAAAAAAATATTCGAAAAGTGAAAAATTTAAGGATGTTAGCAAAAAAGCCAGTGCTTATTTGTTTGAATTGTTCAAAGTTTTTTGTTTTTGTAGGCAAACGGCGAGTAGCTTCTAAAAGGACATAATTTATTGTATTTGTTTTCGTTTTTCGCGTAGGAATGGAAAGTAAATCAAACTTTACAGTAAAAAAAAGACTTTTAAATAATTAAATTATGTAATTGAAATATAAAATGTTTATTTTAGTAAAATTAAATAAAAAAGTAAAATTTATTTGTAATTACATATATTAAATAAATGAATTTTATTACATCAATTTTTCTACATATTTTTACTTATAATATTCAATAAATTTAAATACATTAATTTAATCTCATTCATCTTTTAGATATTATATAAACTAGAAAATTTAATTTGGAAACGCATATTAACAATTCCAAAACCATAAAAAAACTATATTAATATAAATTTACATTATAAATAATATAATTATTTTTATTTAGAAAAATATCAATTAAGTTAACGAAATTTTTAAATTATTGTATATAAAATTTTATTATGAAAATTATATTAAATTATTTATTTATATAAATAATTTTCCAATTGCATCACAATTATATTTCTTACCTCATTTTTATTAAAAATAATTAAATTTTCAATGATTTCATAAGAAAATAATTAAATTAAAATTTACGAAAAAAAAAAATATAAATAATATGAATCATTTGAAAAATATAAAATTAAAATGGTTATATTTTATAATAATTTTTCGGAATTATTTATAGAAAATAAAATTTAGAAAATTGGTATTTCAATTTTCAAGAATTTCAGCAATAAAGTGCATTACATTTTGAGAAAAATCAATGCTATTTTCATTGAAATCCTTTTACAATCGAAATGCAATTTTTTTGCATTATTTTCTTTTGCTTAAGTTTTAACTTTTCTGTTGTAGAATTTCTGTAGGGTTAATACAAATTATAATTCTAAATTTTGTATTAAAAACACTTTAGAAAAATTCAAAACTAAACAAATTTTCTTGCACTAAAAGTTAAGAATAATTTAGATAAACATGTTTAATTTAATTATAACCAAAACTATTTGCAAAAAAAAAAGATCATTGAGTGGCAATTTGTTTATATTTAAATTGCATTTGCAGTTTTCACTAAAATTATAAACCCCTTTACAAGTTTGTGTTAATATACTTTGAGCTATTCATACACAAAAAAGGAACATTTTGACAGCAATAAATCTCAGGGCTTTTTTTACTTTATTTAATGTTTTATATAAATAAATGATTTTTTTGCAGCGGATCATTTTATTTGCGGTATTTTAAATAGAAGAAAATCCATGTAAAAAGTTGAAATTATACAGAAAAAACTACCTTGATCAAAAGAACGATAAACGTATATATAATATACGATATGCGAAAAACGTCACATAGTCCTATATAACAAATATTAGTTCTACGGTTCTACCCTACAACAAAAATTAGCTGCAATTATGGAGGTTAGACACGTAATTTAACATTTTTAACCCATTACTTACCAGTGCCTCCAACTAATTGTAGAAGAACGACAAAACTTCTTAACTTATCATTTTTCGGATTTAAAAAAATTAAAGCTTGACAAATATTCTTAATTTATTTATACCATTTATTAAACAATTTTTTAAATATTCATTTCTGTTTATAACTCACTTCTGTATATACTAATAAAAAATAATTTAATTTGTCATTTATTTCAGATAATTCCATTGTAAAACGAAATTTTCCACCAGGCAATGCTCGTGATATTGCATTTGTATCAACAGAGAAATTATTCACTAAATATTCACCCTAAAAAATAATTTAAATTTTTTAAATTAATGTTTGACAACAAAATTTTAATAGATTTACTTTTTTTATTGGACATGGTATAAGATAATGTTGTTTAACCATTTGACTAAATACAATTATACCTTTTGCTGGTCCCATTAAACTTTCAACAAATTTACAATAATTATAATCTTTCATATTTATTAATGATACATAATTTGAAGCAATTTTACGTTGAAATAAAAAATTAATATTTATATTATTAAGAATATCTTTTAAATAAGTAACATTTAAATTTAATTTTAATTTATTTTTGTTAATTGAACCAGTAACAATTGTTAAATCTGGACGTTTTGTATTTGCAATAAGTTCATTGAAATAAACTGGTGGATTAGCTGCCTAAATGATAATAATTTTTTGGAATTTTATAACTAATTGTGTATAAAATATGTAATACATTACCTTTGAAACTTTAATTGAAAAAATTATTAATAAAAGAATTATTTGTTTAGGTTTAGCCATTTTAAGTAATCAAACTGAACTGAGTTTGTTCCTTTAAAATTTTATTGAACAGATTGAAATTTATCCATACTTATTTAAATATCAGTTTTTTTTATTCTCATCATAATTACTCAGTAATTATTATATACATATATCTATATTTTAACGATAGTAATTATTTAGTATTATCTGAAACAATTAGTAAAACAAATTATTGAAATTACTATATAGATATAAAATATTTCCCATTAAACATTTAATTTTTTAACAGTGTATTATAAAAATAATATGTATTTGCTACATATACAACAATTACGTCTTTTTTGTGTTAAATATTACTGTAATTTGAAAAAATTTCAATATCTTTCAAGTATACCTTATCTTATATCACAATCTAGATTTGTAACGATTACATCAATCATAAATTTACATTTGTTTACTTTCTAAATTTAAATTTCCTACAGATTTTTAATATTAAATATTGATTGTTAACAAATATCAAATGTCACAAACCATTAACGTTCAGTTTCACGATATGCTACAATAAATTTTATAATTATTGTTAATCAGATATATTTAAATAAACTACAATTAAAAATATATTTCGGTTATATTTATAGTTTATGTAACAATTAAAAATTTAATTCAATGTAATTTATGGTACATAATAATATAATTGGTATAATTATTTCATATAATTTAAAATTCTTATAAGCATTTGAAACTATACTTAAATATTTTTGATTTAAGTACTAAATCATAGTAGTATTTACATTTCAAATTTAATTTCTTACTTAAATTCTTAAATATTTATGCTAGCCCAAATTTTTGGTTATATTAAATCCTCTTCTATATAGTATTAATCTTGAAATAATAATAAGTGCTCTTAAATAAAACATCAACAAATTCTTGCTTCCATCTAACATTTCTACCCAATGAATAAGAACCTTGAATAATATAAAAAAAAATCTCTATAAAATATTTGGAACAAATCCAAATATTACACAGCGCGATTTTTGGTAAGAAAAAAAAATCTATGAAAATGGAAAACATTGAAAAATTCCAAACAACTATAGAAAACCCAACATAAAGTATGAAACTTTAATAAATCTTTATGGCAATTTTTTTTTTAATTAACCAGATTGATGAAAAATTACCTAAAATTTATGAGTTCAAGGTTGATTTAGATATTTTTTTTTTTGAAATAATAAATATATCTGTTTTTCATTACAAAAAATTATCTAAAAATTGATACGATTTCCCAATTTGACAAGCTTCTAAAACGGAATAAAACATTATACAAAAAATTTAAACAGACAAACAAAAAATATTTTTTACATAATGTAAAATATATTTTAGAAAATAATATTTTAACTTTAAAAATTGTAAAATAAATTACAAGAATTTGGCATTATTATTTTTGGCTTGTTTAAAATTGAAACTTTTATATAATTATTCCACCTACAACGAAATATCATCAAATAAATTAAATTATATTTTTTAATTAAGTTATTGTAAACATTTCTTAGTGAATGAAAATAAAAATTTACTATTGGCAAATAATTTCAAATAGTTTTTTTTTATATTAAGATAAATAATTTACCTGGTGGTAAAAATGATCATTGGGGCATTTTTATTATTAAGAGAATATTACAAGATTTTTTTTTTACCTTTTGTATATGTTTTTATATTTCAAACGAAATTTTACTTGCCCCCAATTTATAGAACAATAATTCATTTTGCAATATAATTTAAAATATTTTAATGAGAATTCATTTTGAATGACTAATGGGATCGCATTTAATATTTATCGAAAAGTGATATTTGGGTTATAAAATTTACAAACATAAATTGTATTATTATGAAATTTTATAGTATAAATTGATTGCAATCTTGCAAGATTGCAAAATGATTTTCAATGTATTTGCCATTTAGTTGGTTGGTGGTTTGATAAAAAATATACTTCCAACACCGAGGCATCCTGTCGCAAGAATTATTGTACCACTTTATTATGGATCAGTTTAATTTATTTCAGTTTTAATTTTGAATATTACTGCTTACTTAGACATAAATGTAAAACTAAGCGTTGACATTGAGTAGTCAAATTAAGTTAACCCAAAAAATGAGTATTGAAAAATACTCCTACTACAGTAACAAAATTATAAGAAGATATACACAAAATTTAGCTAGAATGGGAGCACCAAATTAAAATAATCAAACTAAAATTTACTTCCGACTATCTTCCAAGCTTGCATTTAATTTTTCAGGAAATTCTAACCATAAATTTTCAATAGTTTTTTTAAATATTCCAAATCCTTTTTCCAAAAATGTCTATACATTTCGTTTAAATATCTGATTCAATCCATTTTAGGATTACAACTAATATGTTTTCGGCGAAAAGAGATTTTGATCTTTACGATTTTAAACTATATTAAAAAGTAACAAATTGCATTACAAAAATATATTTTAAAATAGTAAAATATATAATTTAATTTATTCCCAAATTACATGCAATCTAATAATTATTAAACTATAAAAAATATTTAATTTCTTTTTACGATTTCTATTTAACACTTAAAAATTATAGTTTTACTTTAATGTATTTGAAAAGGATATCTTAAAAAAATTGTAAAATTTATTTATAGGACAAAAACAAATTACTATATAGTATTTTCCTTTAAACGCAAAGTAACACCTAAAAACAACAAAATTTGAGATCCTTTTTAAATGGTGCTAAAAATTTTAAAACAAAAATTAACAATTTAAAATAAATAAATACAAAATGTTTTTTGTTTTTAAATATACGATTGCGTGTCATGTCGCATTTTATTATACCATCATAACTTAGAATTTGGAGTTTGTATAATATTTTAAACGTATGTAAAAAAACATGTTACGTTTCATAAAATTTAAGTATTACATTCTTTTCGAATTTTATTTTTATTACAATTTCACACCAATCTTTAAAAACATACCATCCTTTTTTTTATGCCTCAAGTATCATACAAAAACGGATTAAACGGATTTAAAAACAATAAAAAAAAAATCCTAAAAGGATAAAAAATAATAAATAAAAAAAAAACTTTCTTAAAATTGAATTGTTTTTCTAACCGCAATTTATATATTTTTTTGTGGTTGCTAGTTTTAACGTATCCTTAGGCACAGGAAGATTTACAAAAGAAATTTATTACAAAAATATATCCTTTTAAAGCTTAGTATTTGAAATTTTCGATGTATAATAAAAATATTAACTGCGGAGGTAAAATTTTTATTAAGTGTTATAATTTCTAAATAATTACCAAAAAAAAAATTTATTTAGTTAAATTCCTTTTTTTTTTGTATACTAAAAATGATATCAAACTTACATAAATATTTATTATTGCATATTTTATGTTATTTTTCTAATAACGTGAAACTATGAAAATTGTACATAAAATTATTTTTATAACCTATTTTACATAATATTTGTGTTCCCCCAAAAAACAAAATTATTTACTATCATAGTCAAAGTTTAGGGATATTCACAAAAATATAAAAACTTTTAAAAGTTTAATTGGTTATTTCTCTCTGAATATCATTTTCAATTGCTCTCCTTTACATAAAAAATTATATGTAAAAAAATATTTTCCTTACCTTTTCTAAAAAAAAGTTACACAAAAAAAAGAAAAGTCTTAAGTCAAAACTTTTTTGACATCTGAGGATTTCCATATATAATCAATTGAATTTGTAGAGGAGTTGGTATTATGTATAGTAAAAAAAGTTCTTATTCACTTTTCTGTATCACTTTTAAAATGTAAACAAGCAAACAAAACGGATGAATCATTTTTGATTCTTCATCATTTACCTATATTTTTCTCCCATTTTATTGTAAATATATTCAAAACTATTATCGGAATAGAAAATGTATTTACTCCCGTAGAACGTAGATGATGGGGGTGCAAAGCAATACAATAACAAATTAAATTGTCGTTGTCGACGCGAACAATTGGCAACAAATCAATGTTAACTTTTATTGGATAAGTTTGTTTTGACAACAACAAAAAATGAGAAAAAAAGGATATAGAAAGTTTTTCAAAAAAAAAAAAGTAAATTTTTTCGTTATTTTTTACTGCATCGGAAAAGTTTTTTTATTATAAGAAAATATTAGGTAACAAACATAAAAAGTTAAATGAATCCTTTTTTTTTATATAGTTGCTTTAAGAATAATATATATTTTATTTATTTATTTAATTTGCTGAGATATTGAATATCGTTTCGAAAGTTTTATTTTGTGTTATAAATCATTTTGGATAAAAAAAACTTTGGATTGCAGTTAAATTAAAAAAATTAAAATTGTGGAGAGAAGAGGATGAAGAGGACACTATCTTTTTACAATCCTATTATAATTAAAAGTTCAATTGATAGTTATTGAAATTCAATCACAAATAAAAATTATCATAAAACTTTTTATTTTATTTAATATTGATTGAAATTATATTTCACAATTATCCGAAACATCTTTAAACCCAAATAAATTTACGTAATTAAATATAATTTATCCATTAATTTGATCTAATAATAACCCTATAAAAAGTATTACCATTTAATAACAAAAAATTAATTCAATAATATTAAGTATAATCTAATGGATACAATCTGAAAGACATTTACATAGTCAACAAAACAAAACAAAAAAAAAAGGTTACTATCAAAAACATACACAAGCTGTTTAAGTGTTTTGTAATCCATAAAGTAATAATTGAATTCCCACTTATAATAATAATCCTCATGACATTGAGCCAGAAAATATAACTAAAATTATTAGATAAATATAATAAGTCTCCCCTTTTCTAATAGAAAATAAAATTGTATATATAATTTTAATAAATTTTTGGTTAAACCAATTAATGAAAAAGCATATAATTACGTAATGAAACCATGAAAACAATTTTTTTGGTTAGCTATAAACCAACAAATTTTTGTTAAACTCTCAAACCGTCGAAGGAAAAGTTTCACTAACAAACTTATATACAATTATGATAACAAAAAAAAATTGAACAAATCGAATATATAATGGGGGAAACGATTATAATTTAAGTCAAAGATGATGACAAAACAAACAACCCCAACCACATTCCAGCAAATTTTGTTGACAATATGTACATATGTGTGTAAAAAGGGGATGAAAAATAATTATTAATGCCACGAGTAAAACACTTTTAAAATAGTTTTTGGAAATATAGTATACGAAATATAATTTGATATTTTATTGATTATCGTTTAAATTGATATGTATATCAAATAAAATTAATATTATAGTATATTCAGAATTAGTGGGTAGTAGGAGATGATAAGTCAAAGTGGAATTCGTTATGAAATTATTTTAATGTTTAGTTATGTTAATATAAACAAAGAATTACATTGAATTACACAGAAAATTTATTTGTCTTCAAATTCAGAATTAAATTGTTATAGTGTCAGATAAAATTAAGTGAATTACAGAGACGCAATCATAAATTGATTGCAGATTGCAGTTAACATATCATTTTAAAAATTGATATAAATAAAATAATTAAGGAATTTTTGGATTATATTAATTATTTAATGTTTCATTGAAATTTATTATTAGACATCGAGCTGGAAGTCCGAAATCAGGTTATTATGAATATTAATAATCGAATATGTTGCAGTTTGGAAAATTAAAGTATTAGTACTCATAAACCTGATCATTTTACTCAGAAACATTTTCGTAGACCGATTATATTCATTCGAAATTCTATCAGTATTTTAAATAATATTGCAGGCTAAAGAGTTTCAAAAAATCTAAAAAAAAGTTATGCTTTAAACAATAAACATTTAGCTATTTACTATTTTTTTTCAGTAAACTGCATTTTTTGCACTTTAAAAAGTGAAATCAATTTAATGCCTTCCAGCCTTTTTTTTCTCTTCTTTTTTATAGTATGTATTAGTTTTTCAACAATATGTTTCCTATTTTATGTGAGTCTTTTTACACATATCTGTATATGGTACCATCAGTATAGGATACCAAAATGATAAATTTCTTTATCTCTCTATATATTATACTTAGTATTATATTAAATTCACAGCTTTCTGAGTGCAAAGTTGTAAATGGATTTATTATGTTTTTCTATTTAATTCATAGCAAATATTTTTATGCAATTTTTTTTGTTATATTTCAACTTTATACATTTTTAGTAATATTTGTCTATGTATAAAATTCGCAGTAAAAATAAATTTTCCTCACATATAGAAATGAAAATTAATCCTAAAAAAAATCGTTTTTTTTTTCGTTCAAAGGTTTAAGTAATTCCCAAATGTTATGAAATTCATTTGTGTATTCAGGCTGATAAATGAAACACAGACTTAATTTTTAAAAACGAGAAAAGGATATAATTGCAAAAATAAAAATAATGCCTAGTTTTTGTTAAATAAATTTAGCAGTTTGGAGAATACTATAAGGATTCAACCTGAAAAATATTTAGAAACTGAAAAAACGAAAAAGATATTTAATAAATAAGGAATATACAATAAAGTCTTTAAACGAAATTTTTTTTTAATTTCTTCAAACATTTTTATCGTATACTTTAATATAAAATCAATTATTTAATCTTTCTTTGTTGGTTAATTGCGAAAATATCATTAAAAAATATTTTGTTATTATATTTAAAATTAAATATGAAATTTTTTGCCTGTCATAACAAAAGATAAACATAAAATTATTATTTGTGTATATATACATACTATTTTCATTACAAAAACGAAGTATCTAAATATATAAAATTTTATGAAATTTGTAAATAATTTCTTTTTTTTTTGTATCAAATGAGATCCTGGGTGTACATAGATTTGTGTCTGGCGTAGCTATATGAGATATTTATATTGTAAGACAAATATTATTACAAGAAATCCAATTAAATCCTCGGCATTTTATTTAATTAACAAACACAATTAAAAATGAATTGGAATATTGTTATGCTAAGATTTTTTTTCAAACAAAAATAGAATCATTTTTATAAGAATTTTTCCTCTCAAAATAAATTTAACAATTTTTGTGTACCAAAAAAATAATTAATTCTTAAATTCATAAAATTTTAATTTATAGAGAAATAAAGTACAAATTAAAATTTAAGAAACATTTAAAAATTAATTCATTTTAATTTTTTTTTTTTTCAAAATGTCGTATATTTTTAAAAATGGTGGTTCCTATCCATATGAAAATATATACAAGTAAAAGTTTTCATATATTAGAATTAGAATTTATTAGGATTTACATATACATATTAGAATTTATGGAAAATTTAAAAATTAATTCATTTAATTATTTATTTTTCAAAATCTAAGCTTATTAAGATAAAACAATTTTTACAAAATTTTAATTAAATTATTCTTATATTCTTACAATTTACACAAAATTACGTAGTGACTGATATATTCTAGAAGTTAATTAATCCAAAAAAAACATACTTCATGAAAGAAACAATTTTCCACTTTATTGTGAAAAAAAAAACAATTTTGTTGGTTTTATGGTTCGGTTTTTATTAGGTAAAATTTTGAATTTTCGAAAATTAACTTTATAATGGTATATATATAATTTAGTTTCATAAGAAACAGTAAAATCTTTAATACATAATAAGGAAATTACGTATCTTTTTTATTTAATGACTTGAAAGGCTTTTTATATTATTACAATTTTAAATATTTAATTAAAACCGAAACATGTAAAAATTATTTTCCAAAAAAAATTCTATATAAACTATTTTATTTTACTAAAAAAAAATTATTTTATAAAATTTTAATTATTTGACAAATTAACCACATAGAAATTATTTATGTTGCAGTATATTGCAGTATTTTAATTTTATATTTACGAAGCACTTTTATCAAATATTTTAAAAAAATTATATAAAAAAATAAAGTTTTTAAATATAAAATTAATTTTCAACAATATTTAATTTACTCTCAAATTTTGTTTTTTTGTTTGTAATTTAATAACAATAAATTTAAATTAAATTTTGATATTCAAATAAAAAATTTTGTTTTAACAATTTCAATATTAGTAATTATATTTAAACTGTAATGTCCTTGTTGCATCTTCAAAATAATAATAATTTAATTCTAAATGTAAATAGAAAAGGATTCTTCTTTAAAACCAACATAAAATACTTTAATGGTCAAATTGCTTTTATAGATATATTATTTGGTATATATATGAATTTATGTTTCTCCAGTCATTTTTGTTGATTCAAATATAAATTTACAATAAATTTCAATTAAAGCATTAAAGAATACCCCAAAATTTAATATATTTATTTCTTCTTTGGAGGTTTCGGTTTACCCCTGAAGTGTATAATACTTCAAGTGAAAAGGAGTAACATTATTGTACAGAAAAATCGTTTATACATACTCTACTGGGTATATAGAATTTACATTTACATTTCTGAATATGTAAAAAAAAATTTAAAAACCATAAAGCAATTTTAAAACATTAAAATACAATTACCACAAGATTTTTCATTTTTAACATTTTTTTTAAACATAAATACAAAATTTCATTTTTGCTCTGATGGGTAAATGTAATTATATTTTAGAAAATATTTTCCTAAAAAGAGAAATAAAAAAAAAATATTTATGATAAAATTTACTGCTTTTATTTGTAAATTAACTTTTGGAAATTATATAAGAAAATAAATTTTTGTCTTTCAAATTTAATACACTATATGATGGTGAATGACTCTTATCCTTCAGTAAACTCAGTTAAGTTTCTAAATGGAAAGCTGAAATTAAATTTATATCCGAAATTCAATTTATTCTAATTATAGAAATAGTATCAATATTTATTTAAAAGAATTTTTACTATAATAATAAAATCGATTAATTAGTTTTATGAAAACAAATAAAAATAAATTATTAAAAGGATATGATAAGATAAAAAAAAATAAAGTTTAATCTAAAAAGAATTAATTCATTTGAATTTTTATTTACTAATTTTATTATTATTTAATAACTAAAGCTAAGTTAGTAAAGTTCTAAAAGTGATCGCAAGTTATTAAAAATGGAAAATAGAAGAACTAGAGACAGAAACTCTTCTAAATTTGAAAATAAAAAAATAATTTTCATATTTGTATTAGTATTTCTAATAATTTTGCTACTAACAATTGGTTTGACAGTATATTTGGTTAATTGTTCCAGTTGCAAATCACCGCCACAAATTATTTTTCGGTAAGTAAATATTTGAATATTTTGAATCCTTCATTAATTCATTAATTTTTTATTATGTTACAGGATAGTGTGGGGTTATACTTGTAAAGATAATAAATGTATTCGTATTCGTGTAAAATTAAATTCTAATAATAATATTATGGGTTTGTCTACTTGTTATTTACTTTGTATTCCTGGTGGAACGCTTTGGCCAGCTCCTCAAGTATTTACAATTGCCAATGAAACTGAGCACATTGATAGAAATGAAATAACATTTGTGAATATGAAACCGAATCCATTCTACGAAGATTGCAAAAATCGATTTTATAGTAATTTAGATAAGAAAATTTTAAATATAAATAATAAAAATGGTAAACCATTAACAATTAACATAAATGTAAGCAATGACACTGATGTGCTATTTACTATGGACACAAACGAAAAGTATGAAATATTTGTGGACAGAATTGAGAATGGAATCGAAGCAAGAATTGTCGCTGAAAATTATATTGGAATTAGGCATGGCTTTGAAACATTATTGAACTTAATCGTGCAAGATGAGATTTCAAATCAATTACTTGTAAGTTTTTAAATAATTTAAATAGTGTAGATGTAGACAACCAGAGATTTCTTACAGTTCATTTGAAAAACTTAGAATTCTTAAGTTATCTGATATTATCTGTTAATATAATATTTTGTTTTTTGTCAATATTTCAAGATACCAAAAGCAGTTCATATTAATGACAAACCAAGTTACAAATATCGTGGTTTTTCAATAGACACAATCAGTAATTATATTTCCATTAAAAGCTTAAAGGACACTATCGGTAATAATCCTTTTAAGACATAATAAACAACCATTTTTAGATTGAATTCTTTTAGATGCAATGTCACGAGTAAAATTAAACGTTCTTCATTGGTATATTGGTGGATCAAATAGCTTTCCACTCCTTATTGATCGCCAGCCTGAATTAAATGATCTCGGTCGTTATTCAAAGGATAAGATCTACACATCAAAAAATATTACAGATATTGTAAATTTCGCTAATTTACGTGGCATTATAGTTATACCTGAATTCGATACGCCAGCAAATGTCGTAGCTGGTTGGGAAGAAAGTAATTTAACAATTCCATGTTCTGATGATGATCCATTAAAAGCTCAATTCGATATAACTAATGAAAACTTATTACCAATATTAGAGAATATATTTGATCAAATTAATGAAAATTTTCAAACACCTGAATTTATTCATTTAGGAGGACGTTCTCTATCATTAGATTGCTGGAAATCTAGTAAAAGTTTAACAAGTTTTATAAAAAAATCTAAACAAGAGTTTAATAACGATTTTTTTATTGAAATTTGGGCAAATTATACTAAAAATATTACAAAAATTTATGAAAAATTTAATACCAATAAAAAATTTCTAATTCCGATGGAAACAATTAAAATTAAAGAGATTCTACTACCAAAAAAAGTCATAATACAATTTCAAGTAAGTTTAATTTTTACAAGAAAAAGTTTGATTAATAAAAATACATTTATAATTTATTTTATAAAGCATGAATATATTACTGACGAATTAATTCAATTAAAAGACCGCGGTTATGAAATCATAATAAATCAATTTAATCTTCAATATCCCAGTAATTGGCGCAGTTTTTACACTTGCTATACACAAATTGTTTTACCATCACCAGAAATAATAATGGGAGTTGAAGCTTACATTTGGACAAATAAAGTAGATGACAATAATTTACATGGAACATTGTGGCCAAAATTAAGTGCGGTAGCTGAAAGTTTATGGACAAATTGTGCAAATGAAATGGAATTTGTGCCCAAAAGACTTCTTTATCACAGGTTCGATATAGTAATTTAAATTTGTACATTTAATAAGAATAATATATATTATAGGACTTTATTAGTTAAAAATGGAGTACGATCTACAGCTGTTGAAAGTGAATGGAGTTTACGAAATTAATTCCCATGCAGAATTGATTATATCAAATAAATAAAACTAAAATTTCATTTTCCAGTTTGTGTATCAAGAAAGTAAGAATATATTCTGCAATATTTATGGTCGTAACACTCGGAAGCATTTACTGTTTTCAATTTGCATTTTAGTTGTCAAATAAATTACTTGTAAGTTCTTCAATTTTATATTTAATAGTGATTTCTTATAGTTCATCCATTGAAAAAATTTTAATTAAAGTTTAAAGTTATATAAAATATATTAAATATTATTTATTATTATAAATTTTGAACTAAATTCGATTTTTGCACAAAATTAATATAAATCAAAAGAAACTTGACTTTTAAACAAAAAAAAATTGTAACTAAGCTTCGCGTGTTTTCATAAATAAAGAAAATTGAAGTGAAAATTGAATTAAAATTGGTTTGTTTTTTAAATTTAAAATCACATTAATTCCTTCCCATTTGCTCGGTCACTCCTTGATTTTCTTATCTTTTATGGGAAAACATAATTATTATCTAAAAGAAAAAGTATATATGTACTTATTCTCTTAGACGGTTTTCGATGCACCAATCAAGCTTTGACTGACACGAGATCTAAGTATATTGTTATCATAACTTCTATTTAGTATTGACATATAGAAATATTTCGATGGCAACCTTTGCATCATTAGACATTTTTACACCTACTTCAGGAGACACTGAGACTGAGACTCAAGATCCTCTGGAAAAATTGAAAAATTTAATGCACAATAACACCGATAAATATCATAATTATAAAAGGCAACACTTATATATTTTCTGGATATAAACAGTTCGATAATAGTTTTCAAGTTTTGGAAACATGAGGCAAACAGAAAACAGCATTTCCCCCTTTATAACTTATTAGGGATAAGTATATACTTAAACTAAAATTTACTATAAACCCATAAAATTAAAAAAAGATTAATTATCTTATTAAAAGGATATGATAAGATAACAGGACTTAAGTTTAATCGTAATGTAATTAATTCGTTTAAATATTTTTGTTTACTAATTTTATATATTTAATAACAATGCAATATTAAAAGCTAAGTCAGTAAAGTTCTAAAAGTGATGCTATTAAGTTAATAAAAATGGAAAATAGAAGAAAAAAGGACAAAAACTCTGTGAAATTAGAATATAGAATAATAATTTTATTAATAATATTACTAATAGTAATTCTACTAATAGTTGGTGTGGCATTATATGTTGTTTATTGTTCTAGTTGGAAAAACTCTGTAATAAGAAATGAGTAAGGCTATAATTTTAATATTTTTTATCCTTCATTTTCAATGTTTATTATGTTACAGGACAGTTTGGGGTTATACTTGCAAAGATAATAAATGTATTCGTATTTATGGTAAAGTAAATTCTAATGATAACTTTATAGATTTATCAACTTGTCACTTATTTTGTATTCCTGGTGGAACGCTTTGGCCAGCTCCTCAAGTATTTACAATTGCCAATGAAACTGAGCACATTCATAGAAATGAAATAACATTTGTGAATATGAAACCGAATCCTTTCTACGAAGATTGCAAAAATCGATTTTATAGTAATTTAGATAAGAAAATTTTAAATATAAATAATAAAAATGGTAAACCATTAACAATTAACATAAATGTAAGCAATGACACTGATGTGCTATTTACTATGGACACAAACGAAAAGTATGAAATATTTGTGGACAGAATTGAGAATGGAATCGAAGCAAAAATTGTCGCTGAAAATTATATTGGAATTAGGCATGGCTTTGAAACATTATTAAATTTAATCGTACAGGATAAGTTGTCAAATAAATTACTTGTAAGTTCTTTAATGTTATATTTAATAGTGATTTCTATAGTTCATCCAATTTGAGTTTTTATATTTTTTCCCCAATATTTCAAGATACCAAAAGCAGTTCATATTAATGACAAACCCATTTACAAATATCGTGGTTTATCAATAGACACAATCAGTAATTATATTTCCATTAAAAGCCTAAAGGACACTATCGGTAATAATCCTTTTAAGACATAATAAACAACCATTTTTAGATTGAATTTTTTTAGATGCAATGTCACGAGTCAAATTAAACGTTCTTCATTGGTATATTGGTGGATCAAATAGCTTTCCACTCCTTATTGATCGCCAGCCTGAATTAAATGATCTCGGTCGTTATTCAGAGGATAAGACGTACACATCAGAAAATATTACAGATATTGTAAATTTCGCTAATTTACGTGGCATTATAGTTATACCTGAATTCGATACGCCAGCAAATGTCGTAGCTGGTTGGGAAGAAAGTAATTTAACAATTCCATGTTCTGATGATGATCCATTAAAAGCTCAATTCGATATAACTAATGAAAACTTATTACCAATATTAGAGAATATATTTGATCAAATTAATGAAAATTTTCAAAAACCTGAATTTATTCATTTAGGAGGACGTTCTCTATCATTAGATTGCTGGAAATCTAGTAAAAGTGTGACAAATTTTATAAAAAAATCGAAACTAAAATTAATTGATGAATCATTTATTGTAATTTGGGCAAATTATTTAAAAAATATTACAAAACTTTATGAAAAATTTAATTCCAAACAAAAGTTTATAATTTTGGATGAAACATTTGAGCGAAATAATATGATCACTCAGTTTTTAACACCAGAGCGATTGATATTACAAATGAGTGTAAATTTTATTTTTTCAAACTAATTATTTTAGCAAAAATTGTCGCTATATATTTTTATATTTTTGTTTTATTTTACGTAGAATCGTCATTCAACTAAACATTTACAACAATTGAAAGCCCGTGGTTATGAATTGATAATGTCTGGTGATTTTGATTTGCAGCAAAATGATTGGCAACAGTTTTACAATTGTGAACCGCCACAAAAGAGATTACACTCATCAGAAATTATAATGGGAGTTGAAGCATTTATTTGGACAAATAACGTAGATGACAATAATTTAGATGAAATATTGTGGCCACAATTAAGTGCTTTGGCGGAAAATTTATGGTCGAGATGTGATTTTGACTATATAGAAAAAAGACTTCTATACCAGAGGTTCGATATAAAGTATTTAGAATTTTAAATTTTTTTTAATTAATTAAATAATTATTGTAGGAGTTCGTTAGTAAAAAATGGCGTACGAGCAGCTGCTATTGAAAGTGAAGTGTGTTTACTAAATGAATTTAAATGCATAGATTATTATTAGTTCAAATTAAGTCTATAATTTTTAGGGTTTGTAATAATTTACGTGGCATTTTAAATTAAATAAATTTCAATATATAATCTAATAAGTCATGTTCGTATATCTCATTTTTGTTTCTAGTTCATTACAAAAACTAATATTCATTCATGATTATTTATGCTCGTAACACTCGGAAGCATTTAATGTTTTCAATTTGCATTTTATATTATATTATAAATTATGAACGAAAAATTCCATTTTTGCCCAAAGTAAAAGAAAAAATATAATAAATCAAAGAAATTTGAGTTTTCAAAAAAAAAAACAATGTAACTAAGCTTCGCGTGTTTTCATAAATAAAGAAAATAGAAGTGAAAATTGAAATAAAAATAGTTTTTCTTTTAAAAAAAGAGAAAATCACATTAATTCCATCCCATTTGTTCGGACACTCCTTTAAATTTTTCACTTTACAGCAAAAAAAAATCGTTATAAAAAAAAGTATGTATGTACAATTTGTTAGCTCCTCTTTACCTCAATGAGCTATTCACCTTTAAAAGGATCCTTACAATTTTGATAGTTGAAAGGCATGGTAAGTCTATAAAATGTATATGAAAAAAGAAATGAAAACTGATTTCAATTTCCGGAAATTAACTAAAACTAGGAGTGACTTATACAGTTTTATGCTTTAAAAATATAAAAAAAAAAGAATAATAAAAAGAAATCACATCATCCACACCTTAATTTTCAGTTAAGGATAAAATTGGTTTTCCTTTTATTGAGCTAGGGGTATATGACTTCAAACATATTGAAATGGAAGATTTAATTTAGTCCGTTTTTTAGTTAGAAGAAAATAATTTGACAATGTACATATATTTATTTCGGAAAATTAATAGATCAGAAGTCATCAGGATATGAATTTAACAGAATCATTAAAAGGCCGACTAAACAACTTAAACTATCACATGAGAAACTGTCGCGACGATGATTTCTCTGAAAGTACTGAAGCAGATATGAACACAAAGATCAATTGACCAAATTAGAGTCGGTATTCAGAAAATATACTTTTTGGTATGACAATAAGCCTTGAAAGAAAACTAAAACTATTTTTCTAAATCGGAATTTCTCTCCCCAATTGTAAATGGCAAAAAGTTCAAATAAGACTTTATTAACTTACGTTTTAACTACGGTCATCCTCTTGTAATGGAATTCGTGTAAAACTATAGTAAAATTTAGCCGTAAAGTCGTTTTATCGGATTAAAGAGATAATTGCACGTTTTTCTAAGATGAAAGAAAATTCATTTTCATTAAATAAATTTATAAAAATTGATTTTGTCCAAAGGAAAATATTTTCCATTAATAGATTTGACATTTTTATATATTTTCGTGATACGTGATAATTTGTCTTTTATCAACAAAATGTAGAAAATATATTTTCAATTAGTATTTAGTATAATAAGGTGAGCCAGACCAAGGTGAAGTTATAATTTTTGAATGAAATTGCATTAAAAATTAATCAATGGAAATTAATCAATGACGCACATAAATTATTAAAAAAAGGGATACCAATTATACAAGATTATTTTATGATTTCTAAATTTTCTAGTTGATAATTTTAATTTTTATTAAATTAATAAATCAGAAATTGAAATAATAACTAATTATTTAATTCTTAATTCTTAAATATTGTTTTTTGAATTTGTTTCAAAATATAGTTTCCAATTATTTATTTTAGAAATATTTTAAAATGATTATCTTCTTTTTGGTACTCTTCTTCCATTTTAAATTATATTTAATTTTTGGAAAATTTATTAGCAAAATGATGTCAATTTCTATTACATTCCCTAGAGTAATTTTCTAGTGTGATTCTTTTTAGTAAAATGTTATTAATTTATATTGTTTTGGTATAAATTGAAAATTTATTTAGTCCAGACAGTAAAATTATGAAATTTTTACTCAAGACAAATTACTTACATATATCCTTGTTCTCTTTAGTATCTTTAATGATTAAAATTGTATTTCTACGCCATGTAAAATTCATAATTCAATCTTTTCTGTTTTATGTATATTTACAAAATTATTGTAACTTGAAAAATTTTGACTTTTACACATTTATGTAAAACGCATTTCATATTCAAAATTTACGTTATACCTAAGTATATACATATAGATTTAATTTCTTTTGGGAAAATAGAAAATGTACATCAGAGAAACATGGAAAATCTGTGTCTTATTATTATTTTATTAGGCCCAGCAAAAGCAGGAAAAGAACCATCTTTAAAGGACATTATAGATTGTAGACCATAAATGAATTTAAGATATTTGTTCGTTATAATTCGAAATTTTTGAAGTAAGGGCAAAATAGATTTGAACACAATTTTTTTGGACAAAATAGAAATAGAGGTGATGATATCCCAAAAGGATAATAAATATAAATATACGAATGAATTGTCATGTCACATAAATATTTGACATTATATTAAAAAAAATATGTTGCATAGAAATGAAATATAAAATATTTTAATTTAGTTAAAATTTTATTTAAGATATTTATTCAAGTGTATAAAAAATTATATATAATCAAAAACCCTTTAACTTAATTTAAGTTAGGAAATGAAATTTCTTCAGCTTCCTTCATATGTCTTGTAGCTGTTACTGCTATCACTTCAGGTCACATAAATTAATCATAAATTGTGCAATGACGATTTAAATTATAATAATCTGCCAAAACTTTCAAGTATTTTTCATCTAGCTAACCATAAATTGACCTAATTTTTGCAATTTACTAAAAAATTTTTTTATCTCCAAAATTTAGAATTTTATTTAAAAAAATATATACAAATATTCTGACTGGCTGAATTTTATTCATTTAAAATTTATTACATTGCATTAATTAACAAAAAAATAAAAATATAATTTAAATGTTGACAATCTATTTTCTTTATTTTAATAAATTTTTTTTTTATTTTGTAAATTGCTAGTTTTTATATCATTTTTTTTTGTATTGTAAATTGTAATATAATTTATTCTCGCCAACTCATTCAATGCAACTTTTCATATTAAGGGGAATATGTATCGTTATAAAAATATCCTTACAAAGGAAAAAAAATACATATTATAAAACATAACACAATAGACATTAATTATATCCTTTTTTTTTATTTCTTTCATTTTTTGGTCATTTTAGAAATATGAAAAGCAAGAAAATACAAACCAACCAATGGTAAATTTAAAAAAAAAAACAAAGTACTTGATGACAAGAGTACTTCGTAACAACGATATCGCTTTTCAAGTATTCTTTTTTTTTTCATTTTCTCCTTTCTTTCTTTTTATTATTTCTCTAAAGTTTCATACAAATCCTAATAATAATGTGTTGCGCTTTTCCTTTAACAGGATAATGTTGTTTTCTATTTTTTTTTTATGACACTCTCTGTAAGTATAATAATAACTTGGAAAGTAAAAAAAGAGGAAAATTTTAAACTATAAAAAAAAATTTTGGTCACGTTCCCATTATTTCCATTGTCGCAAAATTTTCACACATATTCGTTCATAAAATAAAAGCATAGTATGATTTCAACAACAACACGAAAACAAGTAGTAGAAAAGTAGAAATGAACTATTATTATTATTATTTTTATCTATGATATTATTTATTTGATATACAATGGTATTATAAAGGACCTAGCAAAAGGACTTTTAGTGGTTCTTATATATAAACCACTCAGAAGACTTTATTATACGGATTTTTTTTATCCTTTTTGTTGGCCCATTATTATTGTTATTGATGCTTTTTAGACTAACCACTAATATACTATAGCTCTAATAAAGTGAATGTGCTAAAAAACCAAAAAAAAATCACAATTATTATTCAATTCTTTAAAATATCCTTTATATGAAATTGATTCGACCTTTTGGAAGGACGATTATTACAAATACAAGAAAAAATTACAAGAGTTCTTTTAGAATCCGAAAATTTGACACATATCCTGGGATTATGATCTTTATTATTGGAAATATTTTAGCCAAGAAAAAATTGTTTTAAATTGAAATTTTAATATGTAGATTTTTTGAAATTTGTGCGACGGAAGAATATGAATTTTGATGGTACCTAATTGGATCAGTGACACTAGAATGATAGTTGAAATAATCTGCAACGATATTAATTTAATTAAAAATAGGGCAATTGTAATTATGGAAAAATAGTGAACAAATTAAATATAGTTCTGTATGATGATTGTAAGAATATTTGAAAGACAAAAGTTAATTAAATTTAATATTATTGGATAGGTAATATTACAAAGATATATTTACCATATTATTTTTCATATACTCGTATTTATAGCAATAAATTTCATTTCATTTTCCATGGTAGCATACTTCAGTGATCTAGATTACATAAAATTAGGAAAATCCAAATAATTAAACAATTTGTAAATCATATTTTTTAAATCTCAAATTGAAACTCAGATTTCCTAAATTCAAAATCTGTAAGATTAATGGTATCTGAAAAACTATGTAAATATTTTCTGAAAATTATGCACTAAAAAAAATTGATTAAATATTCAAGTAAATTATCCAACAATCATTCGCTTCTCTCATATTTTTTATATATCATAAATGCAAAGGTAAAAAAACTTTACTTGAAATGTAACAACAACAAAAAAACTTTGTATATTCTCAATTTTCTAGATTTTACTAAAAAGCAAAATATCAAAATCTTATGATGATGATTTTTTGCAATGATTTTTTGTGGAATATAATCTCTTTATTTTTGTCATACCCGAGAATTGGACTCTTGGGAAAAAAAAAGTTTTCCTTTTAGGTTCGATAAAATTATTTTCTTCTTGTTTTAAAATATTTTCATCTTTTTGAAAATTTATTCTTACATTTTGTGTATCCAAACATTATGGTTAATAATATATATATCTTCTATTTTATGCTATGTGGTGTCAGGCTTTGGGCTAAATGGTTATTATCTTTTGATGGTAATTGAATCACATAAGTTATATTTCCCAAGGTGTTAATTTGTAATGAATTTGACAAAGGAAAAGTGTTGTAAAAACATTTTTTTCTTTGTATATTTTTGAAGTTTAAATTGTATTGAAGCAAATACGCTTTTCGGATCGACCAGTTACAAAGCTTTTTATAATGAGGATTTTTGTCGGTAAAAATTAAAGATTTCAAAAATTCTGTACAAATTGTGGACAATTTATTTTAGTGAATTTTCGCAAGGATAAATTAATTGGCAAAAAATATTTTTATATGAATTATCTTCAAAAAAAAAATTGTACGAAAACTATAATTTTTTAATACATAATAATTTACTTGTCTGTACAAATAGATTAACTAGAATCTCTTAAATTGGTATACGCCAAAAATTCTTACCAACAAAAATATTTGTATTAAATATTATCGATAAGAAATATCTAAATAAATTATTCTTCAATTTCTATTTATTAATAAAAATTCTACAAAATATAATAAATTAACATTAATTTACCACTGAAAAAGTATAATATGTAATCGTATAAATTATGTTATGTTAATTACAGGTGTAATTCATTCATATCTGAATAAATTATCCCAGGACAAGTCCTTAGAAAACAAATTGATTCTCTTGAAATCCATTTTTCGTAATATAATTTAAATTCTTGCTTCCTTTGAAAAAAAAAGTATTATGACGTATCCTTGAGAAATTCCAAAACATACTAAAATACTAAAATTTAGGGAACACCTATTTTTTATACGAAATTATGACTAAGTTAATAAAATAATGTTTTGATAAAAAAAAATTACAATTTAAGCGCATGTCCTTTATATAGAAATCTTATTCAAGGAATGAGTAAAAAAAATATATTTTTTATCTAACCTTCGCCTTACTTTACATTGGAACACACAAAAAAAAAAGGAATTCAACAACAAATATTCTTTTTAAATACTTAATACATAAATATGCGCGAAAATATTTTCATGTACTTGGAAAGTTGAATTCTTAAAGATTGACCAACCGTTTCAAGGTAAAATAGTATATACATAAATTGTTTAAATTTAGTATATTCCAGGATTGGAAGTGATACGCACATTGGATCCAGTTTTTTTTTTTTTTAAATTTATATCCTTAAATATTTTACGTCTTTTATTTATTGTAAGTACGTAAAATATTTTAAAATTATTAAATTAAATTAAATTCCTTTTTGAAGAATATTTCAAGCAAAGGTAATATTTGAAATCGAAATCTCATGATGAATTTTGTCGTTTATGATCTTGAGTATAGGTTTTGGATTGAAAGCTGAGTATATTTAAAAAACACTGAAAGTTATTAATAGAAAATATGGACAGAAAATACTAATTACAATCGGAGGATCACTGATTATATTATTTGCAAGTTATACATTTCATTTTTTTGGCATGTTATATTGCAACTTTAAGAAACTAAATATGGGCTTTTCAAAAAATAAATAGATCATACGATCAGGTAGTATATATTTGTTTCATTAGATCGAAAGAGTTAAAGGGAATATTTGTAATTCATTATAAGAAATTGGTATAAAATTTAGTAAGAAAAATTCAGCTGAGAATGCTCCCAGACCAGACTATAAAATCATCACAGTTGAAGGTAAATTATCAGCAACAGTTCTAATTTTCGACGGAGAAATTAAGAAAATATATGTTGTAACTTAAACGTATATGTATTTCGAAAGGTTTTTTAATTTATGTACTACAAGCTAAAAGTTGGTCGAAGTCAAATCAATTAATCCTAAGATTTTCCATAGTATATCACTTCAAAAATTTCCAATACCCTCAATAAATTTGAAATCATTTCAATAAAATAATATCCTCCAAAAACTTTTACAATTATTTATAAACAATTTATACTTTCACCCTTAGAATATGTAAAAGATAAATTTAAAGTATACTTTAAAATCTACTTTAAATCGATTAATAAAAACCGAAACCGTACCCAATTCTCTCACCATAATAAAACAATATAATAATGTAAAATGTGGCTTTTACTAACCATAAAAAAATCCTTAATAATATTTATTGTTTCTGTTCAGGAATCTTTTTACAACAAATAAAAATCGATTTTTGATAATGTCTCAATGGATTCATTCAATTCTTTACCAGTCATCTATAAATCCTTTTTTTTTTTGTATATTATTTCAACAATGATATTTAAATGCCGTACAGAGCAAGTAAACATAAAATCAGATACAAGATTCAAGTTGAAATTGTATCCTTGTAAACAAATTCAGTTTATTTAGTTTCTGATCTGTGAAACTTTCTCTTGGGCTCTTAAAAAAACTGATAACAATAGAAAATACTACATAAAAAAAAGAATTAGAAAATGGAAAAAGTTTTGTCTTGTCATTATGGGAAAGCATTACGACCGCAATTTGGAAAAATATACTTACTTGTGTAACCTTTTTGTCGTTTAATACATTGAAAAACACGCATGAATTCTACATTTACAAGACATTTTTTTAAAATAATATTTTAATAACGGGGGTATCCTTTTTTCTCCAAAAATTAACCCCAATGTTTCTGAGCTGTAATTTATACAAATTTCACAGTAAATGAAAAGTTTCTTTAACAATCTTATGTTTTGTAGCATAGTTTTAGGATGATACAAAAACAGATGTTATTTTATTGCGCTATTTAAATTCATATTTGTGTGAAATAAATTTTGAAATATTTATTAAAGATTTTGTTGTAATGGATTTACATTTTATAATTTAGAAAAAAGGGATATTATTAACAATTGAAAAAGGTGATTAATGTTTAGGGTAAATGGACTGATAAATATTTTTTAAATGGTAATTTAATTTTACATTTAAGAAGTGCAAAAAAATTATTAACATAATTTAAATTTTTACCTATAGAAAAATGTATACAAAATTTTTTTTCTTCATTAAGTTAAAACAATCATTTTTGTGAAAGGATTTAAAAAAAAAAACCATTATGAATATATTAATAAATATTTTTTAATGATTCTTTAAATATGAATTTTTTTTTATGTTTAAACCACAAACCATAATAAGGATTAGTATTTTTTTTAAACATGAAATATTAGAAAATATAAACTAAAAAATATTAATAACTTTTCTATTATTCATAGTATTTTTTGTAATATCCTTTTTTTTATCCAAAAGGGATATTAAATAAAAACTCTCCCATCAGGTGGTTAATAACTTTTTTCAAAATCATGTCGCCACTATAAAAACATATTTTTTTTCCTTGTTTATTTATTTTTTATGTTTCGAAAATTAATTTTAATAATTTTTTATTTTCAGAAATATTTTAAGACCGCAACATAAAATAAAAATAAAATTTCCTCATTTGTGTTCAATTTAAAAAGATATCATATTTATTTGAAAGAAAATATGAAAATTGTCATGGAAATTAAAGAATTTTAGATATGAATTTCAATTAGTTCTCAATTCATTTTTAAAGTTCCTTTAAAATTCAATTGTGCAAAATATAAATTCAATGGATTTTTATTCGTTGAAGAATTTGGTAGGACAATACAACTTTATTCATCACTTAAAAATTGGTATCAAACTTTTTTTAAATTTGCTTGTGATTTATCAAAATTAAATTTGAAAAATCACAGTAAAATATTCAACAGATAAAAATATTTAAAGGATTATAAGGATGTGTGAGATTATTATATGTTATACACGAAGTTAGTATACTACATGTATCAAGTATATTATCGTTTTGGGTGCTTAAAGGATTTTTTTATACATTGAAAGGATTCTGTATATTTTCCAACCAATTTGTGAAATATTTCAACAGGTAATAAAAAAAATAGTTTCTGTATATTAAACGTTGGTTTAATATTAAGTCGAAAAATATGATCAATGCGTTAAAGGATGACAGTATGGTAAATTAATTTTCAGTTAAAAATATTGGGAAAATTTGCGAAATAAAATGAATAAAAGAATTTGAATTGAATAAATAATTATCACTCGAACTATGATAACCTGAATGGTATTTAGTAAGTGGAGCAAGAAATTCTGAATTACCAAAAAGATTGCATTCCAAAATTATTCGTTGAATGTTTAATATCCTTTTTAATATTATCTTAAATTTCTGAATTTACAAGTACTAAACTTTTTTTTCCCCCCAATTCAACAACTTTAAAAATTAAATTCTTTCCTTTATATTTAATTTTTAATATTTAACATATTTTCCGTTTCATATCATTTTGTTTATGACATTTTGACTTGATTTAACCCAAAAACCCAACCATTATTAAACCACGTAAAATCAACTAAAAATAAATATTAAAAATTCACTGTCTTTATATTAAAACTATAATCGAGATAATTTCTGAAATCCTTTTATCTGTTCGTACATTAAATAGCTTTAAATTGTCAAAGGCTAAAATATATTTTTTTTTTATAATTTACTCCAAATCCAGAATCAAGTAAGCAACAATTTTTGATCCCTTTTCAATGTGGTTTCCTTTCTTGTCGCTTTAATACCACAAAAAAAAAAAAATATCATTTTTGTTTTTGTATGTCAAGGATAATAATATAACATTATTGGTTTTTTTTTTGTAATTTTTTAACACGACAATGATGGAAAATAGTATAATAACAGGAATAACGACTATACGATGTCACAACACACAACAAAGGATGTCAAAAACGACAACAGCAGTAGCTAAAGTCATCGCTTATATCTTTGTATGTATGTACATCATTGCAAAAATATATAGACAATTTTTGTGCAGTTCTGGATGAGGTAAACAGAATGTTTCTAAGGTTGTAAAGAAAAAAAATATGGGAAAGGAGAATTGTAGATGTTTATTCATCCTGATACAAACATGTCATGGTACATAGAATAGACACACGGGATTTCGTTTTAAAAGCAATATCTATTATTAAGTAAATTTTTATCGAAGAAAAATTAATATTTATAGTTGAGTTGAGAGTGTAACAATAATTAATTTTATTAAATTTGTGAGTCTGTGATTTATACATATTTTAATATTAATTTACTATTTGATATCAGAGAACTAAATGTTGTCTAGTCTAGAGGATACTACGACCTTGGTATGAAATTTAATATATTAATATTATGATCGATTATTATTTATCCTGGGTAGTAGTAGATTTAAAAAACACAGAATTTCCAAGGATAAGACTTTTCATAAAGCATTCATTGAAAATTTTCGGAAATACAATCTTCACAATAATCTTCAATTCACCACTTATCTAAGTAAATTGAAGAATAATTTTGCAAATTAATCAAAAAAATAAAATTAAATTAAAATTAAATTAAAATTAAAAAAGCCTTATACTGTTTCTTTTTCACATTTAATTTATCGTTGCTCAAAAATGGTCCAATGCTTAAACAATATCTAACCGAACTGTGCCTGGACTACCTAGCTAAGTTTTAGAACTAAATCTAGTATACAAGCAATAGAATTATTATTACTAGTACCACATTAATAAATACTCTCTTATATGTATATCTCCCAAATCTTTCCAATTCGTCTACGACGGAATCCTACGCCAACCACGGAATCCTTTTTAATCTTATTTATTTTTACGCTAAAAATTTAGACAAATAAAAAATATTATATATGAAAATTTCTTTACTGTTAAATATTTATTATTAAATTTTCTAACTTCTCATCCACAAGAACACCCTCAACACCCAATAACAATGGTGTAAAAATACCCATTCGAAGTCATTCCTCCATACTAAAAGCGAATGATGACGAAAAAAACAAATCACTGAAGTGGTAAATATAGCGGAAAATTGCATTAAACAGCTTGTCACCGTTGATAAGAGAATTAAATATTATATTATTTTTTTGCGGTGTCATAAAGAAGCAAAACGATGAAAATACACAGACACAAGTGAAAAACCATTGAATATTATAAGTTAACATGGTTATAATATTATCCTTGTCGTATCATTTTTATAATATTATTAAACATGGATGATTTCCTGTTTTTATTCGCAAGATAGAAAGAAGTGACTTGAAGCGATATTGATAACCAGATGAATAGCGAGAATGATGAAAATTAAATAAAAAAAAAAAATTTAATACAGAGACAAAATAGACATATAAAAAAATATATAATTGTTTTGCTGTTGTAAGGATTTTGATTAAAAATATAATTCTTGATTGTTATGTGTTCCTTTATATTTATTGAAAAGGGAATTTATTTATACTGTTGCGGTTTGGGAATTATATACAATTTATTAGCGTAGTTAATTTTCAATTCTTTCAATGAAAATTTAAATTTAATGAAAATTTTTTGTAATATTAAATTTGTTTTTTTGCTTTACTAAATAATTATAATCCTTGTACGTTGTCTGAAAACTTCAATGTCTTTCTTCTTTTTTTTTTGCATTATTTATCATAATTGGCATAAATAGAAATTATAATTCCCATGGTATTTCTACTATGTCCCAAACCAAAGTTTTAATTAATATCAAATCAATCAAAATTATATGTGTCCAAAAAACACAGCATTAGGCAGTCACACAAAATATGTAATTGATTTGAAATATATGTACATAGTATAATACGAAAAAACATATGTCTAATTTTTTGATAACCATTTGTCATTGCAGAATCTAGTTAGTTTGAAAATTGTATTAATGTTTGTTAGTTTTGTCACATTAAAGTCTGAATATTTAATTTAATTCTTCATTATTTAATATTTTCATAAGAAATTGCATATTCCTAGGTGTATAATATTTTCTATATTATATTTAATATTTAACAGTCTGCAGAATGTTAATGTTATGAAAATGTAAAATTTAACATTATTTATATGAAATATATGATTTTGTTATAGTTTTTATGATAAAAGGTTTCAAATTAGATCAAAAAAAATTTTCTTGTACAATAATATATAAATATTCATATTAGATCCTTTTGCAAGATTTTTCTATTATGTTTACATTTAAATAAACCAATTTACCAAAGTATATTGTTGAAGTAGATAAAATGATAATGAAAAAAATATATTTTTCCTGAACCTAAATTGGATAAAGTGAAAAAAAATAATAGAAAATGGATGAAGGAAGGAAAATTGATTTTATTTACAAATCGGCTTAAAAGATCGCGGAAATTCTGTAGAGAAATAAATGTGTAACCTAAATTATTTGAGTATGTATATTCGAAATGAATCAGACAATATTATGTTATTTAAAATCATTATGTATTTGAAAATTTCATTTCAAATTTAAATAATTCATTTTTAAAATTCAATATTTCGAAAAATAGCGTGCTTATTACTATTAAAAAGGATTCAAATTTAAATAAATAAGTTTTATATTTTGGAATTTAGTAAACTAAACTAAAATATTTTAGTTGTTATATCACTATTTTTGCAAAGCAAAACCAATTAGCAATGAAATTACATAATGCAATTTTAAATTTCCAAATCAGAGAAGAATATAATTTTTTACTATTTTGATTATTTTAATGTTATCTCTGTCAGTTAATAAATTTCAAATGTAATTTCATATAAATTTTGTACATTGAAATAAATTTTTACACCTGAATTTAGGAAAATATTTTGTTTATTTTCATTTTTAAGTTAATAATTATACGAATACGATTTAAATTATCTTATCCGAAATTGTTTAAAAAAAATTATTTGGAATTTTTAAAATAATGTAAAGAAGAAATTGCAAACAAAATTTAATTTACTGGCAATAAACACGAAATCATTTATATTTGATTTTCTTATTTCTGAACTATATACAGAAAAATTAAATTTTGAAGGCAAGGCTTTTTACTTATTTCAGAGAATACTAATTACCACTAAAAATAAACTATCGACAATTTAGAAAATTTTGTTTTTTAATCATTTTAATTACAAAAGTTTTAATTATCATGTTTTTTTTTTGTAATTGTAATTATATTTAGCAATTAAAAACTATATAAAATTATCGACTAAATAAATAATTTCAGAAGTTAATTGTTTGACGCCAGGATATTCTTATCCTTTTACACAATTTTAATAACAAAATGATTATACAATTAATATATGTATATATGTAGATTATCATTAAATTTTTCTACAGTTTACCTTTATGTCGGGTATCGTCTCTTGTTCAAAAAAAACCAAACTCTGATAATAACATAATTTATGTAATATGCTGGGCCTACATAATAGAGAATAGACATTAAAAATATTATATAATAAAAGTTTCTTTTACCACACCAACAGAGTAGACCACCATCAAAAATTAATTTAATGAGGGACGGAATATTTATACCATACAAAAACTAAAAATGATTTTTTCTTCGTTTTTAATGTACATATATATAGAAAGATACCGGGAAGGACTTTCGCATATTTAATATAATGAAAAAGGATGGCAAAAAAAATATATAATAGTAAAAACCTCAACAATTTTATTTTTCTTCATTTTTTTTTTTTGTACGATGACGACGTCCTTTCCGTGTTTAGGAAGGAAAAATTTATAGAAGGTCTGTTGTTGTTTCAATTTAGCACGCTATTTGGTCATATAAAAACCACTTGCAAAAGTCAAAAAAAAAAAAAAAATAACGAAAATATAACTAATTTTCATGCCATACCATATATCTTTTTATTAGTATAGAATTTTATAGACTTTTATACCTTATACAACAAAAAATTATATTGTTTTACGTTTTTACGTATATAGTATAAATAATTAATATAAAATGATTGTAACATATATGGAAAGGAAAAAAAACTTTCCCAGGAAGTTAAAAACTCTATATTAGTATATGATATAAAATTATAGAAATATATTTATGTGAAGTATAAGACTGCAATAATATATTTTATGCGGTATAAACTCTATCAAAATTAAAACCACTCTGAAAAAAAGAAAATTAGTTAACAAGGTATTTTTCACAATTTTCTTTTTTTTTATATTATTTAAAAGTAATTTGTAAATAATATAAAGAAAATATATTTATATTTTTTATCGTATAAAAACTTAATGCCAAAATTAGTATAAGTACACTGTAAAAAAAATATAGTAATTTGTTTTGTCAAATCGGGAAAATTATAAGAAAAACTCCAACAATGAATTGAAATATTAATAAAATCCAAAAAATTCAAATTTCTCGTAATAGTCTACATATTTAACAGATTAGAAAAACAGTGAAATCAATTGAATTTTCGATCTCGCCTTCCAATGTCAAATCAAATATCAAAAATATGAATTATAAATGTTGTGATTTACAAAATTTTCGACTACTATTTAATATTTGAACTCTCTGAGACTTAAATTCAAATAAAATTGATGACAATGTTCGTCAAACTTCAAAAATTTAATGTAAATAAATTAAATTATGATCCAAATATTTAATGATATCATGGTAAAATCAACGACGATCACTCGTAACACATTCTATTCTACTTAATAGTGAAAATAGTGAAAATCATTTTCGATATGATCACATTTGATTATTATCAATTATAATCCAATGAATTTAAGCCAGCATATCAAAATTTACTGCCATTTGCTTAAATTATTAAATAGTAAAATTAATATAAATTTTTTTGTCATTGTCCGTCATATTTTTGTGAAATTGTCAAAATTCAATATGTTCTGTCTAATATGAATTAAACTTTATACATACTATAAATTACAAATAAAATATTTTTAACAGTGTTTTGTTTTTCAATATTATAATTTCTATTTCATGAAAATTACATTATTTTCGATTTCTGTCTCTCAATTATCGACCTTTATTTGATAATATTTTTAAATATTTAATATTCTATCTAATTTAGTGGTTTCAATTTAATTACAATTTTCTGCACAGAAGAAAAAAAAACGTACACACATATAGTAAACATAAACAGATCCTTGTTATTTTTATGGTCAGGAATACAATTACCCTCATATAGGCAAAAAAATATATAGTATATATAAAAAAAAATCAAGAATAATATATTTTATTTAAGGGCAGTTTATTTTATACGTCAATTACTCAACTCATTTTGCCGACCTTGCATGTCTTCCTTACATAATAAAAAAACAAAAATTATTATTATCGCAGAACAAAATTAAGAAAGGCCAAAAATGAATTGAGGTGAAAAATTAGATTAATTTCATCAACTCATTCCAAATTCAATAAGGCAAATGCTATAAAATTAACTAAATACGATTTATTATTCTAATTTAAACAAATTACCATGAACAATTTATATAATTTATTTATGATATTCCATTAATTTCTCTAAGTTAATGAAGAAAATTAATATAAAATTATAAATTAATGAAAAATAATAAATTTTAATTTGAGAAATTTTATGATATCACTGATATAATTGAAAACTAATAGTTTAATCGTATTTCTTTGATATTAATCTGCGAATTTTTTAGGTATTTTAAAGAGGATTTGTTAAATATTATGAGGACTTATAAGTAATAAATTTAATTTTAGATACCAAAAACCCTTGAAAATCTTATTTCAATTCTGTTAGAATTAAATTATCAGATAAAATGGGACAAATTACATAACTGGAAAAATTATGTACTATCACAGATGTTGGAAAATAGAAAAGAAATCAAATTAAGTATACGAATATATCTTCATTAACCTAATTAAAAAGTATGTCACTGATATGAATAAAAATTTATATTTAATTTTTCTCTATTTATAATCACAAAAACTAAATGAGAATTGCGTAATGTAATAATATTCAACAGGAAGCAACATATATGGAAAGAACTTTCAAAAGTGTGTTAAAATAAATAATAAGTTTACGCAATAGATACTTAATTGTACCCTCAATTATTTTGTAAAGGATAATCTTTGAATTCAATGTTGATAAAAATGTAAAAAAATAATTTATTGTGCATGTATTTCATATAACGAATCAAGGTAATTACTTTCACTACTAAAATTTGTGGATGTTATACTAGATTCACGCATACCGCGAAAATATATTTATACAACTTCATAATTATAGTAAATAAGCAAATGAATACGAATATTTTTAATGAACTAATTTTATGATTTAAAGTTTTTAGATACAATTTTAAATGATAAAAATTTAAGAGATTCATATTTAAATTTTATATTTACAAAGATTAAATTTAGCTAAACATTTGAAAACTTACTGAAAAATAACGTGGAAAATGTACTTTGTTTTCTATGTAGTTTTAGTGATAATGTCACAAAAACGGATATAAAACATATCCTGCAAACTTCCTTCACTATTTATGTATATGGACTATATTTACATAAAATGTACCTATAGCATAGTATAGGTACATTTAATATGTTGCCATTCAAAATTTATGTATCAGCAACAAAATGATTAGTTAGTCTACTTGAATAGCCTATTAAATAATGAGATATTAACTGAAATTAGATAAAAATTATTCAGATATCAACTACATAATTTCAAATTATTTTATTAAATTTATAACTTACTGCTTTGACCATTTTTTGTGTTAATCGCATTAAATTAAAATTTTCTCAATTTCTGTTTAAATAACGAAATTGTTAGTAAAATTATTTAAAAAAAAAATGTTTGCTTATGCTGCATTTTGTCCATTTTTAATTTCCATGCAGAAATCATAAATTTATTTTACAAAAAAAAAAATATGTGTATAAAAGAAGAGGCCAAGAATGGAAGAGTTATAGTTCATTTTTTTTTCCTTTTTGGTTTCGGGATGTTATACAAACAAACAAATTTCAATTGCTTAGAATAAGTGTGAATTACAATCATTTGCATATTTCATATTTTTATTTTTAATAATTTTTTTTCAACGCAATTTTAAATGCACTGTAAATAATTTGTGGATGTTATTGGAAACTTTATGCACTATTCGCAATTAATGGAATAAGCAAGCTAACATTACTTTTTCTTGAAAGTATACCAATTTCTCTATTACCATCTAGAAGTCCTTTAGAAATATAAAATTTGGGAATTGTTGCAAATGTTTTTCGCTCACATTTATCTCAAGCTCAACTGCGATATGCATATGCTATTCATCTTCTAGTCTAGATTCTAGATTGTGTCAATTCAAATAATTTCATCGTGCAAAATTTATTTTCATAACTCAGTCATAAGGAGAATTTAACCTGATTTCTGACTTTTATGATCACACTAACTAGATTTTCTGGGTTCGGTCAAGGATGCTTCTCAAATTTATAATTTTACTTTATTTTTCTAATATTGCACACGATTACAACATAAATCTTGAAATTCTATTAATATCCGCACAGAAATTTATACAAAATAAAAAATTAACAGTGAACAATTTGCAAGAAAATTATAATAAACAAAATTTTAACGAGTTTCGTCCTTGATATTAACTCTACTATGAATTCATAATATAATATCCTATCGCCAACTTTATGTTTATATGTTTTTCTTTGCGTTCTACATTTCTGTTTGTATTTACATTTCATTTTTATTTTTTTATTATTTATTCTTAAGTGTATATGTATTTCTTTTTTAATGCTGCACTATATATAAATATATATATGTGACAGGATATATGGAATTATGTAAATTTTTGTTTATTATGCGGTACACACTGTGTTTTGTTATTTTTTCGTTCATTTAAGTATATTTTATGTAGTTAAAGGTTGTTTTTTTTCGTTGTAATTGAGGTTTATATATATATATAAAATATCGTTTTGTTTCTATCCCTATTACAGACATTTTTTTTTTCGTATTATATACGTCTACATAAGATTTAACAAAGATAATTATTATCCTTTCGAAAAAAGATTTATATATATATATTTATATAATGTATAAATTATGTTTTGCGAATTTTATTTATTGTGATAATTCTTTCTTTTTATGTTACATAAGAATATTCATTATTTCTTTGTTTTTATATATAATTGTATCTACTAACGAGATAGCATATATGCAAAAAATATACATAAATAAATTATGTGCAAAAATGGTAAAACATAAAAACGCATAATACCAAAAAAAAAATTGGGATATTTAAAGAAATTAATGTCATAAAAAAGTGATATATTATAGAGTTTTCTTTACTAAGAGTGAAGTAGAGATATAATTGTGTCTTTAAGACAATAAAGCAAGACAAGTTTTTCTTAGTTTTGAAATTAAAAAAAAAAATACTAAAGTTAGTTAAGTAGATCTAATATGTTTGTGATTAATAAAGTATTTTATGTAAAATTAAACTTATATAACTATCACAAATTTTTCTGATTCAATAGAAATATTTAGAATATAATAATTAAATTGATTTAGAAATTTGGATTTCTTAATTTAATTTAATAAATGTGAAAAATGTGATACTTCTTTGATAGAATATTTAAAAAGTGGTAAATATTGAAACATTTCTTTACTATAGTTATCACTATTAATCGTATTACCTTAATAGTCACATTTTAATTTAATTCATCATTTGAAGCTATCAAATTAAAGTAATCGACTATTAACTATTTAATTCATACAAAATTTTAAATATATAAATCATTCTGTATAGTCAACAAAGTTTACTATAAATATAGTCAATAATTTTTTTAATTAACTCAATCACAAACTCCGCAATTTGTATACATACCTTTAGTACTTTAATTAACTTATTCCTAATTACACGTTACATTTAGTGAAAAATTTCTAAATAAAAAACTATTTTTAAGCAACTTTTATTGCACCTATTAGGAAAATTAATTAAAATCCTTATTTAGTTAAAAATTATTAATTATACAAATAAAAGCAATTTTCATTTTTCAATTTATTAATAAACATATCAAAATCAAACGCTCATATATAAATATACCGGATATTTGCAATAACATTTTTTTGTTGTAAAATGAACATTTAATTCCGAAATTTTAATTGATATATGAAATGGAAAATTTCTATTTACACCATACCACTATGCAATTATTATTTCTATATATTTGTATATAAAAATTGGTATATATACAAAAATCCATATTTTAATTTCAGTTACAATCTCGGACAGGATACAAATTGTTAATTACTTTTACACAGTATTTGAAATTAAAATTCTATTGGTGTTTCCAAATACATTATGTAATCTGCAGGGCGTTAGATTTGTAAAAACAACATAAAAATTAATATTTCAGGAAAATAAGAAAACATTAAATCATAATTAAATAATTACTTTTTGAATAAATTTTTCAAATTATATAAAATTCAATTATTTTTTTGTAGTAAAATTTTATTTTAGAACAATTTACATAACTGAAAAGAATTCAGTAAACCCGAATTACATATATATACAATATTATATAAATAGTTACAAACCTATTAATAAACCCAAGAGTTTCACAAAAAAAGCAACATTTTTATGGAATTGAAATTGATTTATGACAAATTATCGTCTTGTTATTTTCTTTAATATAATATATTTTTTTTTTGTTACAGAAATATCCTTTTTTACACACTTACATAAACAATAATTACAGTGTACATAATTGATTGTGTATATACTATTGCAATTGACCATAATAGGAATAATGCCAGACAGGGTGGTACTTCAAAGTAAAAGGACGAATTATTAGTTCTTATAAACAAGACAGCATAAAAATGTAAGTAGTATTATAATGGAATAGTAATTTCATTATAATCCCTTTTTATTCCCTTGTATATACAAGAAGGATACTTTTTTTTCTGCCTTTAGGGAAATTCTGACAACTTTGAGAATTCTTGTAAATTATAGAAGAAAAAAATATGTCACCATCGGAGAAAAATTTATAGGAAAAATTATATTTATAAAAATTCTATGAGGTAGAAAATTAAATTGATTATTATAGGTAGTCAAAAGTGTAATTAATATCGTCCATTTTAACTACAGATTTTCCCCCAACTCCATTTTATATTACAATCATTATAGGCAATACGAAATTCATATTAATTTTATGTCGGTCGAAAAACAAAAATATGTTTCTTATTGATATATAATAACATATTTAAGTATTAATAATTAATTATGGTAATTTATCATTATATTATTATGAAGTTAGGTATTTTGTGGGAAAATTTATATTTAATTTATGTGGATAACATATTTTCAAATGAAGAAATTTTTTTTCTTCTAAATTTGTTTCTTTTTTTATTATTAAAATTTATATGACTTAAAGAATATTATTTAATTTCACGTTGGTTTTGTTGGCTAAATTTAATATATCATAATAAATTTTAATAATATTTCGGCTAGACTAATTTTAAAAATATTTCCCTAATATAATATTCGTATTTGTCCTCCAGAAAAATGTCTAAAATTATTTCATCCAGAAATATCCGTAAAAAAAACTAAACACAAAATATTTTTATGACCATAAAATGTCTATTAAAAATTTCATAATTAAAAGTATACTCTCAGACGTATATTTAAACCAAAGTATGACATTTATCCTTCTTCTTAGTGTCAGGCTATACCTTATACGAGTAATATAAATATTAATCAAGTAAAATCCAGACGATTCAACTAAAATCCATTAGATGACCTTAAAAATGTTATATTAAGTACAACAAGAATTAAAACTAAGAACAGAATGCGCTCTGTCGTTTCTAATATTTCATATGAATTGCAATTACTGAATAATGTCGTTCAATGCTGACACTATCTCTGTATTTTGATAGCTGAAACTTGAATATCAAATAAAAAATTTACATTTTGCATTATAAATACAGTGACAGTGAATATGATAAATCAAGACGACAGTGACGGAAAATTACACATTCTGTTCGGCCCTTAATATTTAATAAGTTCAAATTTGTTGGACGAATTTGTACATAAAATTGTCTAAGATCTTACATATGATTTCGAGAGAGATTATAATATTTGTGTAAATGTGGAAGGGTTCAAAAACTTTATCCAACAATTGTATTTTAACCATTCTATACAATAATCAAATAAAGTGCTTAAAGTAAAATGAAATACGAGTATAGTAGAAGGTAAATGGGAATAAATATTTTGGTTTATAAAAAAATTCTTTATACTTTTATTATTTAATAAGATAAAAAGGGTTCAATTTAGACTTGAAGGTATTTTTTTTCCTTACTTTGTCTTGTGGATTCTTTCTTATTTTCCATAAGAAAATAAAAAAAATTATTAAATTAAAATAAAATTTGATATAAAAAAAATGAAAAAAACACTAAATAGAAAATATTATTACATATAATTTTTAACCCTCTTTTGACAATTTCTCTTAAAAATTGGAATATTATGACTTCAAAATGAATACGAAAATATTTACCATCTGGAAATTTTTCTTGTGATAATTCCATAATTTTATCTTTTTTTTCTTAATAATTTTCATAAAATGAATAAAATTTTGAAATTTTTCATTTTTCAAATTGTATACTTTCAATTTTCCGTTCTATTTTTTCAAAAGTAATTTTAAGGTTAAGATGAATTTAATGTGTTTTATAATGGGTTTTCAACCCTTAGTAACGAAACATTTTCATAGTGTGTTAAAAAAATAATATTTTCACAAAATAAAATTCAAATTTTTTGTATTATATTAAACTTTTACATACCAAAAGCTTTTCTTTCCGTTTTTTTTTTGTTGGGTGAAAAATTTGCTTAAAGCATTTATAAATTATAAGTTTAATTAATTAGTTAAATTATGGGTGAATTTGTTAGAAAAAATATATATAAATGGAAACACTTAAAAATAAAGTGGTTAATTTTGTATCATAATTTCCTTTTTTTTTTTGGGGTTTTTTTAGAAAGAAAAATTTAGGTTTATTTTGTGGTGGGAATTTTATAATGGACTAACAGAAGGTCGTTTATTAATTTACACACTTTTTTCTGTTAATATACTAGCAATTAATTATTTTTGGTATATAAAAATTTAGTTTAATATTTTGTTATTAGAAATATGAAAATTTAATATATTAAATTAATTTTTCATGTTTTCCTTCATTTTCCTAATACTTAAATTTAATCTTCCATTTTTTTTTTAAATTCTTTCCGAAAATAATAACAAAATTAAATTACATTTATTGATTTTTATTTGATAATTTCTATAAATACAAAAATGAAAATAATATTTCACATTTTATATTTTTGATACCCACCTGTATACATAAATATTTAATTATAATTTCATTTTCATTTTTCTTTTGCGATTTTCAGATTAATTTTGAAACACCATTGAAATATTTGGAATCAAGAATTCATTATACAATTTTCTTGTTGTAACAAAAATTGAAGGGGAGACTTAAGTATTTTATTATCCTTAAAAAAATGTAATTGCAATTGAATTTTTTATAATTTTCATTTGTTGTTAAAATTTATATACAAAGGAAAATGAACAGAAAGAAATTTAATTTTTACTTTGATTTTTTTTTTTTTTCAAACATAAATGAAATTTTTATTAAATAAAAAATTGCGTTTATTTTTATATTAACTTAAAAATTTATCAGATTATTTTTATATTTCAATTGTTAAAAGTTTAATATTTTTTGAAAATTTGTTATAATGTTTAAATAAATCAAATAACCTCAAAAAAAAAATTAATAATTTATTAAAATTTTTCCCAAATTTATCCGAAATTTCAAAATGTTCAATAACATTTCAAAATTTATCAGAATTTTAACTAATTTTGCATATCTTTAGGTGTTTAAAAATATTTATATTGTAGTAAATTCAATCAATAAATTGAGCAAATGAATTTTTTATTTATATTTCAACTAAATTATCGTTTAATTTTGATTTTTTTTAAACTATATGTTTCATGATACAATAATAAATTGCATTTAATTTTGTATTTTAATAAAAAAAAAAAAAAAATACTATGTCTGCTTCTTTGTATATATCTAACCACTTATCGTTATCCTTGTTAACTATAAATGAGGTTACTTGAAAGATTTATAATCTGACTTTTTGTTATATTGGAAAATTTTATGTAATTTTTTTTTGTTATTCCAGAATAATAAATTAGTTTTTTCCACAATAACAAAATTTGTTCCCTCTCCAAAAAGGGAAAAACAGTTTTTCCGAACGTTAGCAATGAAATGAAAAACAAATTCCATATGTAGTAGTAAAAGTATTCAAAATGAAATTGATTTTTTTCTTCAGCAAAAATTAAATGAATTGTGCCAATGTAGAAAATTGATTAGATTATATTGAAGTGACAGAAACGATTTTTAAATAAAAAAAAAAAATTTAATATGGAAAAAAAATTGTTTTAAAGAAAATAAAATTAAATAATGTGAAAATCGAAAAGTTTTGCCAGAAAATTAGAAAAAACATTATTTTACTTTTCAGATAAAAGTATAATTACTCTATTTTATGATTTTTCAAAAATCATTTAATTGAAAACATTCATCTTATTCCTGGCAACATAAAATTCATTTTATTATTATTTTCTTTAAGTTAATAAACTTTTCTTTTTTTTTTATACTTCCACCCAAATTATTTATATCTTTTCTGTTTAATTGTCCTTGCATGTCGACATATTATAAGGACCATAATAATATTTAACAGAAAAAACAGGACATTTTTTGTTGTTGTACATATATATACGTTCAAACATATGGCAATGGGTCACGCTCTTCTCTTTTATATCTTTTATTTATAACATTTTGGATAGAAAAAAAAATGAAAAATATTTTTTCTTTAGGATGCGATTAGATCCTAAAAATTATTTTTATTATACGGGTGAGTCCATATAATAATAATATATTGTATCTAATATCATAAGGTGAAAACATTAAAGCTAAAAATGCGATGTCATGCTGATGGTAAATTAGACAAGAAAAAAAAAAAGAATGTCCTATGAGTTGCCTTGGCGTTTTTATTTTATATATGAAAAAAGTTAAATTGAAAGAAGAAAAAAAAGAATTGAAAAAAGAAATTTTTATGTCATTTAAGATGAATTTTTTTTATATTAATGTAATTAATTATTTTTACTTTGAATTGTAATATAAAGAAATAAATTATTAAAAAAAAATTTCCTTATAATTTTCTACTTGTAATTAAAATTTAATAAAGAGAAAATAGTTTGTGAAACTTTATAAAATTGATCACAAAAATATATAATCATCTTTAATATATTTTTTTTATTTCTTCTGAAAATCATAAATCGAATCAATTATCATTAATATTCAAATCATCCGCGTATACCATTAGTTAAATAAGGATATCAAATTCAAATAAATTTAAATATTTATAATAATGTCTTTCATAACAAATAATAAAATAAAACACTTATTTACCATTATCCGAAATAATCAAATTCATTTCTTTTATCAATAATTTCAATCAATATGTCAATTTGTTATAATACTTTAAATTCTTATTTACACCCTTAAGTGTTATATTTTTTTTCTCCCATTTCGATATTTTGTCGAGACAAATATTTGTTGTTGTTTGTTGTTACAAGGATGTAAAATTTTGTTTTTGTATAGTAAAGCGGTGGGCAAAAATGTATAAAGAAATATTTTAAACAAATAAGAAAAAAGTGAGCAACAATTATGGGATATAAAAATTTACTTTTCATTAAAATATAGCAACTTAATATATAGAAATGCTTAAAGACAATCCAAAATATACTCATAACCAAAATCCTTTTTACCCCCATCCTTCAAAAAGCAATGAATTTACACTTTTATAAAAAAAAATTCTAAAATTTATTTTACTATTTTACACTTTTATTGGTAAATCAAAATTAAATCAATATTTATCGTGATGTATTAAAAATGAAAATGTAAAACTCGTTGAATATGGTGGGGGGCTAGAATATTAAATATAAAGAATATCGAAATAAAAGTCACTAATCCAAAAGAAATTGTAAAATATATATATATATTTTTTTTTTTTGAGTTTTATAAAATATTAATAAGAACGTGCAGGTTTTTTTATCATCTAACAATCATTTATGCATCCTTTCTTCTCATTCCTTTATACCAGAGAGGATATTGTTGCCTTATATATAAGAATTTGATTCTGTGTAATCGCGAATATTTTCTTTTTTATTTAAGAATGATAGACGGAAAAGAATCTCATCTTAGAAGAAACTCATTTTCTTCGTTGTCTGAATACAAATTAAGATTTTTTTTATTGCTATATAAAATTTAATATATAAAAATATATTATTAATTTATTCATTTCAGCAACATGGCTAAAAAAAAATAAGAAGAAAGAATCATTATCGTTTGATTATAATTCTTACAAGTCGATATTATCGAAGGAAAAAATAATAATACGATGTCGTTATCAGTCAATATTTGAATCATTATGGGTTTCAGCAGTTAAATATTTTGGTGTTTAGATACAACCACCCTGATAGGAAATTAGAAAATATATAGTTCATAATAGAAATGTTTATATTGAACGCTTTCATTTCGGTTTTTTAAATGCAGGTATGCAGTCGTTGTAGAATTACGAAATTGTGCAAAAATGATTGCAATAAAAAGAGAACCATGAGTAAATTTTATTAAATTTATTAGTTTCTTGTTTTCTTGTTCATTATTCTTACAATTAAGTAACTTAATTTGTCAGCTTTCTGCATTTAGAAAGAGAGAAATTAAAACGTTCACTTTAAATACATTATTATAACTTTTTTTAAGGGCTTGGAAATAAATTTAAATTAAAAAATCATTTACTATTATAATTATTATAAATTTTAAATTGCATACCTTTAGGCGATTAATTAAATGTACTAATAATTATTATGAATAATTTTCAATTTCTGTTTTTTTCCAACATTTTACAAACTAGTTAATTTACTATCAATTTGATCGATTTCATTACTTAATCCATTATGATTTCTCGTTGGACAATTCCAATTTTTGCTATCGGGGTCTTCTATTTAAAATATTACATTTGATTTTTTGTTGTTGTAAGTGTATGTTACTGGAATTTGAAAATTACGTTTTTCTATTTTAGATTAAAGACCAAAAATGTTAATATTTGAAGACAATCCACAAGGTACATCAATAAAGCACAAGACAGCTAAATATTTTCTATATATACTTCTTTTTTTTTTATAGAAAACCAATTTCATTTTTAAATCCATGGGTAATTTTTTTTTTATGTTTAATTTAAATAAATTTCAATATTGATAAAAGTTTCAGGTAAATATTATAAATTAATTTCTTAAAAAAAAAGAGGGAAAATTACTTAAGGCGATTATTTTTAATAAAAAAAAACTTATTCATTTTTCAATTAATTTTTCAATTTTTTTTTGTAAATTACGAAGAAAAAAAAAATTGTAGAAAAGTTTTATAATAATTTATTAAAATTTTAAAAGCTTTTGATATATTAATTATTTAAATAATTTAATTAATAAAAGTAATTTTTCATTTATAATATTTTTCATATTTGTATATAAAAATAGGATTTAAATAAATCAATTGGAATGATTAATTAAGTAAATACAAACGTAAACCATTTCATTTAAGTCAAATATCCACAGGATTACTACACTTAACAGAATGGGAAGCTACACTTAAAAGTATAATATTTTTTTCAAGTTTAGTTTAATTATGATATTAGCTGATTTTTAAATGACAATTATTAATTTTTTTTTCGGATTTTCGATAAAGTGCAAGGATAAAGCATAAATAAAAGTAGTATAAATTCATGATCTAACGAAGTGGTTTCTTATTCATGGCTCAACAATCTTTTGTGGACTCTGACATAACTCGAAAGTTTCCAAGGTCAAACTCAGAAAGAAATATTTTATTACTGATACTCATTTAAAAGTAACATTAATATCTCAGTCAGAAAACAAATTTACGAAATTATGCAACTCAGTTAAATACACTACACCTGCATTCAATCGCAAAATAGATAAAATTACTTCCAATTAATTATGATATTAGCTGATTTTCTTAAATGAAAAAGGACTAGCTATAAATCAAAGAGTGATTATATTTAATTAATAATTAAATTTGTATAATAAATAATGGAAATTCTTGATTTATTTTCTATTCTAGCTGGAAAATTACTAACTTATAACACAAAAGCATAGAGGACAACTGAGTTTCTATACAAGTTTTTCCACTACACTAAATAATTCATTGTGCAATTGTTCAAATTTTAATTACTGCCATTAATTTCAGTTTTCTAATATTTCTCTTTTTTTTAATATTTTTAATATTATAAAACTTTTTTCATATTGTTTTAATAAAAAACAAAATGAATATTAAAATATTTTTTATTTATTTAAGAGAAATTAATTTACCTAACAAAATCCTTTAAAGAACAAAATATGCATTAATCATATGCAGATTTTTTTGTCATCAAAAGGATTTCTCTATTTATTTGTTTATTTTTTTTTAAAAAAAAAAGTCCTTTTTCCATGAAATCAAAAAGTTTTTTTTTTTTCATTATGAAATTTCCAATAAATATTCCACATAGAAAAGTTTTTCATTGTCGGCAACAGGAAGAACAAACAAACAACAAAATGTATTATAATAACCACATAATAAAAGAGCTATAGCTCGACTTGGAAACCACTTAAATGGGTTTCAATGATTTTTGTTGTTTTTGCTTTGTTTCTTATTTAAATTTCTGCACTTAATATTCGATTCAGGATCATTTGATCGAAAAGGAAATTATAATTATAGATGATAATATGAAACTGTTTGTAAAGGTTATGCAAGAAGTCTAATTAGTTAATGGCAAGAGTCCTTTGAAAATGTTTGGAGTGGCATATTAACATATTTTAAAAAAAAAATTTAAATAGAATTTTCCGAAGGCCTAACTTATCTAATTACATTATAAATACCCAAAAAGATCTAGGATACAATTTGGCCGAATTTGAACTAAATTGAGAGGCCTTAAATTTGTTCACTTGATTCAATCTCGATAAATTTATTTTGTATTTTCCATATTTCCAGTTGTCGAAATTTCGAACCAAACTAAAACTTGTAATTAAAGGACAATTAAAATAAGCAAATAAAAAATTCTGATATCTATTTTTCCATTTAACAAACGAATAAGGACAATAGAGTAAAATGACTTTTGTACTAAAAATAATTTTTAAAACAAATTAGAAATATAATAAAAATACATTTTTTTTTCCAAAAAAAACTTTTAAAATATCCTTTACAAAGGACAATATCTCAAAATTTTCTAACCTTTTCCGTATATACTATATAATATATTTACAATAAAATTAAAGAAATTTTGTTTATTCAAAAAAAACTAATAAATTTTATGCTTTTGAATTCAAATGCAACAAGTCCAATATTTTATGTAGAAAATTAAATTTTCATTCTTAATAATGAAAAGTAATAAATTTTTAGATAATTAAGTAAAAATAAATTAATAGAATTGATTATCTTTTGGATATTTATGCAAAATTCATAAAAGAAACTTTCGAAATACTTTTGTTCTCATAATTGGTATTCAAAAAATTAATTGTTTTGGAAATTAATTAAATTATTTATAGCATTATTTTTAAGGACAATCGTAAATTACAAAATTACTGAAATAAAAAAATTCAAGTGAAATTTTCGTTTATTTAAAAATGTAAACAAAATTTTAATTCATTTATGCTTATTACAAAAATTTGTTTACAAAATTAATATTTTTCAATAACTTTTTCTGCCATAGCCTTAACTCCAGTCCAACATTCATCAGCATATGTTTTAATTAATTCTGGTTCAACAATAAAATGTTTACCATTCATTTCAATTGTAATTGCAATTGGAACTTTACCAATAGCAAATGCATAATCATCACTACCACCTGAAGCTGAATAGAGAACATTTGTTGAACTACCAATTGTATAATCTTCATTAGTTTTAGCTTTAATTGCAGCTGCACCAATTTTAGCAACTTCATCAATATCTTCCCAAGTAGATGGCAAATCACTAAAATAAACTATATTAAATAAATTTCTTTTTTCTTAAATATATTGTCCACTTACGATGTCCAACCCCAAGGATACAATAAATATTTACCAAATGCATGTAATGTCAAATACATTTTACATGTACCTTCTAGCATTTCTAATACATCTTTAATAAGCGTAGTTTCTGGTTCCGAAAATGGTATTGTGCCATGAAAAATTTCCGAACATGGATCAATTTCTGTACCCGTTTCAGCCCAATGAAAATCAAAATTACGATTACCATCTGTTCCACTACAATAAGTGTTTATAGGTTGTCGTGTTTTACGCCAGAAACGATTATTCGTTTGAGAATATTCATAACCATCTGGATTTAATAATGGTATAATATACCAATCATAATTTTCTAATAATTTCTTATTTTCATCAAAATTATTAAGTAATTGATCAATTATATATAATCCACCAGCTGGTGCAATCCATTCACGTGCATGAATACCAGCATCAATAAAAATCGTTTTCTTATCTGTACGATCATCACCATTTGTAATTTTTAACACTTTTAGATCACGACCTTCATAAGATTTTCGTTTCATAAAGATGGAAACTTGTTTTGGAAATTTTTCCACTAAATCATCAATAAGTTCATTAATTTCATCATAGCTATAATACTTGTCAAATTCAATTGTTCGAGATTGTTTATTTCGTGGAATTATTTGTCTTCTTGATTCGAATTCATTTTTAATCAATATTGACACATCATCATGCATAATATTAAAAACAAATTTATTAATTTTTAAAATATTTTCAAATTTTTCTTGTTGTTGGGGTGCAACCATTACTTTTGCTGTTCTATTTGCAGCTTTGGTTAATGACCAAAAATCATAATCACCAGATTGATTTAAATCATTTAATAAATTTCGTTGTTGATTCGTTTTGGATAAAATTTCATAAACTTTATAACTTGAGAATAAATTTTGTGATATTAATTTGCTATTTTCACTATTAAAATAATTTAATTTACCTTTTGTAGTCCTTCGATGATGAAACCGAAATTAATAAAAATGGAATAATGAAAAATTTTAGCCACCACATTTTTTTTAATATTCTTGAATTTTGCGGAAAAAAGTGTTCTACTATTACGAAAAAAAAAATTAAAATCGAAGTCGAAGGTATTTGTACCCTTTTAAATTTGGAATTTTGATCAAAATCTTTTTTTTTTTTGTTAATTTTATCAACTAAAAAACTTATCTATAACCATAAAACATTAATTTCAATGTTTTTCAAAAGAAAAAATAATGTTTTTAAAATATTTGTTATGGCATTCCTTGATCAGTTTCAAAATTTTAATATTGAATTTATAAAAGTTTTGGCCTAAAAGTCTATTCAAAATATGGAAAATTAGGTTTACTAAAAAAATATATTAATCAGGAATTAAATTAATATATTTAATGCGATCAACTTAAATCAATCGCAAATATTTAAAAAAAAGGATTATAATTATCATTATGGTATAACTATAACTACATAAAAAATTAATACTAATTTCAAAAACATTTAAACAGATTGATATTAAATTCGTTAAAAATAGACCACAGTTTAGATAAAGTTTGGCCGAATACAATTTAATCAATGTAAATTTATTGTATAATTTAATTCTGTGTTTTATTTGTCACATATATTTTTAGTTTTTCTCTGTCACAATTGAAGTGATAGTGAAATTATGGAAAAACATGTCCCAGAAATAATATTAATATAATTTCAGTAGTTTCAAGTTCTTACGAAAGTTTCATTTTGGAGCAAAAACCATTCAAATTATTTCGGAATTTTAATTAGACTTTGTTTTTTTCAGGAATTAATTATTCTGCATTACGGCGAATATTGATAGTGAATCGGGGCGAATCTGAAAAGTTAAATGGTACTCTAAATATCGAAAATAATAAAAATACCGTATTAAACAAAAGGGTTCGTTCCTAATACATTTTTCTGACATTATATTATCGGACCACAGTTCCATAAATGAGATATGAACCCAAGAATTTTTTGCAAATACTCGAAAAATCGTGTAATAATTTCGAACAAGACTTGCCAATATTTAAAAGCTAATTTTCTATAATATTCGTTAATCATTATGACAATTTAAATGAAGACAAAAAACACATTCATGTAGTTGCAGTTGCCATCAGTTTGATGGCAACTGCAACTAAATGAATTGCCATCAAAGATTTCCGGCGAATTTATTAATTTTCATAATCACTATGATTATGAAGACTATGTCAAATCTGGGATTAATTTATTTTCAAATCATTTCAAAGTAAACTGAAAATATGAGTCATTTATTTGAGTAATGTGATCAAAATTAACTTTCTTCCATTCCATAAGCTGATAAAAATCAAAACACCAAAATTATATTAATCAGTTTTTATGATAAAAAATTATAAAAAATTAATTTATTAATTATTTTAATACTTAAATTCAATAAAATATTATAACAGTTTTTTAAATAATATTGAAAATTAAATAATTAAAATTATCAAAATTTCTTATGTGAATTTTTCTTTAATTTTCATAGCAAGTGCTCTAATACCAATCATACTTTCTGTAACAAATGATTGAATTTGTGATGGTTTTGGATCAAAACCACCATTACCACCACTTTGCAATTCCATTGTTATTGCAATTGGTATTTTTGCAACAGCATGAGCATAATCATCACTACCACCAGCAGCAGCATAAAGTACATTTGTTGAACTACCAACAGTATATCTAGAACCAGTTGCTGATTTTATAGCATTTGCAGCTGCTTGAGATACTTCATCCATATCACGCCATGTTTCTGGCAAAGCTCTACAAAAAAAGATTTAGTAAATGAAAAAAATGGAATACTCTAGTTATTATATAATAAAATACTTACGATGTATAACCCCATGGATATAAAAGGTAATTACCATATGAATGTAATGTTAAATATAATATTGCTCGACCACCGAATGAATGCATAAGATCACGTACAATTATTGTTTCTGAATCTGAAAATGCTTTTGGACCTTTATATGTATCTGAACAAGCATTTGATGATGCACCAACTTCACCCCAATGAAAATCAAAATTCCTATTACCATCGGTACCAAAACATAAACCAGATGGTTTTCTTGTTTTACGCCAGAAACGTGAATTTGTATGTGTATATTCATAACCATCGGGATTTACAACTGGCAATATAACCCAATCAAAATCAGCTAATAAATCTTGATTTTTTTCATAATTTTCAGCTAATTGATTAATTAAATATAATGCTGTAGCTGGTGCAATCCATTCACGTGCATGAATACCAGCATCAATAAACATAACTTTCTTGTCAGTTCGTCCATCACCATTTGTAATTGTAATTGTTTTAATGCTACGTCCTTCATGTGATTTACCAACAATTTTCACAGAAATACGTGTTGAATATTTTCTAGCTAAATCATCTAAATAATCATTGATTTCACCAAAACGATGGAATTTTGTAAATTCAACTTTTGAATTCATTTTACGCATAAAATTATTTTGGATTTTCTCTTCGGCAATTGTTTTTGATACATCCGAATTAATTACAGAAAATTCCAAACCATTATTTGTTAATGCTGATTCAAAATCATTTTGATATTTTGGTGATACCATAACATGAGCTGGAACATTTGGTATTTTTCTTAATGTGAAAAAATCAATTTCTTCATTTTGTTTTGATATTTTATGTAAGAAATCTGCTTCTGATTCGTGTTTTGGTATTGTTTCATAAATTTTATATCCTTCATAATTGAATGAAGCATTGGCTAATGCCAAACCACAAATTAATAAACAAATATTTGATTTGAACCACATTGTTAACAAAAAAATTCAACTAAATTATAATTTGAAAATTTATTTCATTTTATACTGTTTTTTTTTTTTACTAATTACAGAAAGGGTTGAATTTTTTTTATCTTTTGGTGTTTTGTGTGTAAAGGTGTCGGCTTTGGCTTTCTAATGTATGTATGTACATAAAATATTTTATCAATTGGTTAAATTTATTTGATAAGACAAATTGGACTTCCACAAATTACGTAGTTATTACCTTTTGTTTTTATTTGTTGAGATAAAGTTGTGTTATCAAAACGGAATTAAAGTTAACTAAACATTTTTTTTTATTTGAACATTAATTTTTGTGTTGCTTTTATATTTTAGTTTCCGAAGAAGACAAATTTAATTATTTATAATGGATTAATTTATGCTTTATTTAAAAATGTTGTTTGTAAAGTGTAAAGGAAAGGTTTACAGCATAAGTGAACCAAGGAATTCAGAAATGTTTGTAATCCTTTCGGAGCAAAGTAAAATTTTTCTGTGTTTGAAAATTTTGAGCACAAAATACCACCTTTTATAGTGTTCCCACCTGAATTGAAAAATAAAATTTCCCAAGTTATTTACCAAACCAAAGCAATTTTCATCAATAAGAAAATTCTAATCTTAATTGTAATTTCAAACTATACTCAGGTTCCTATAGTCTCATGGTGCTTGGAAATACGGCCTCAAATATGACCCATTTTTAAAATGCAGCCTTGAGTATGACACACATCTTCAGAATTAACATCATAAAAAAATTGTTTCCGATATTGCACACATGTAAAATTTTCATTTCAGCTGGAATTATTTTTATTACAAGGTGATAACAATTAATTACTTAAATTGCAATTAATTAAATAAATTATTATTATTAAAATAATTTTGAAAAACCCTCAGGAGTTTTCATTTTTATATATGTAAATTGAAATTTTTTGAAGGTTTAATATTAATTTACTAATTCAGGAAACTTTAATTCGTATATTGGTGTCTACGATGACCATATCAATAATTTAATACCATTTAATTATTATACAATCAGTAAAATTATCATAAATAATTATTATACTTAAATAGATTATTAATATTTATTGCTGGGTGTATTAGCGATTAATTTCTTTTGATTTGAATTTTAACTGATTTTTAGATAACAAAAAAATTATTTAATTCTTGTCTTGGTATATAACATAAAAATACTTTAAGTATAATAAAAAAAAGCAATAAGATTTATTACTTGGAATATTTCTGATTTATATAATTTTATTATTTAATTATTTTATTGCTTAAAAAATTTGTTTTATTTTCTTGTCATTTTAGGAACTATTTTTCACTTTTATTTAAACACATTTAAAAACTAAGGTACAAAAAAAATTTTTACTTATAAAATATTATTATATAATTACAAGAATTTTTGTTAATTTTATAATTAATGAATTTTTTTTTATTTGAATTTATTTTTTTTTATTTTATAGCATTTTCAGTTCAAATTTTTTTAGTAATTCAAATTGGTATTTTTCCAAAAGAAAGAGGAAATTTTGGAAAAGGATAATTTGATTTGGAACAGGAAAAATTTGTTTTAGGGAATAAATATTTGGATTTGGAAAAAAACCATTTGGAGTTTGAAAAGAACAAATTTGATTTGGGTAAAGGAAAATTGCTATTTGTAAAAAATACCAAATTGAATTGTAAAAAATCTCGACTTGATCTGAAAATATACAAGTTGCAAAAAGTGATGAATAGCATTTTCTAAAAATTATCTTTTATATTATATTTATTATCAAAAAATCTTGAAAAAATTTCAAAACTTTTTCTTGTTCAAAAATTTTTATATAAAACATTTAAAACCATAATAATTAAATAAATTCAATTTTCTTTTATATTAAATGCATAATTTTTAATTATTATTTCTTAATTAATATTTCATACTAAACTGATATGTCTAATAAATTCTATAATACCAGAAAATGTTTCTTTACCAACTGGTATAATTTCACTTGGTGATATTTCAAAACCATTACCAGGTAATTCTAATGTATATGATAATGGTATACCTAATACACCATGTGAATAATCATCTAAACCACCAGATGCTTCATATAATACTGTTGATGAACTACCAACTGTATATACAGTACCACGATATTTAGCAATAGCATTTGCAGCTCTTAAACCAACCGAATGTAAGAAATTACGATTTGCAACTGGTGCTCTAAAAAAATTGGGATACAAATTTAATTTATAAGTGAAATTTATAAATTTAAAATTTTTTTGAATATACTTTGTATAACCCCATGGATAAAATATAAATTTGCCAAATGAATGAAGATCTAATACTAATTTTGTACGACCACGATTTCTTTCCAAAAAATGTTTAACTGCTTGTGTTTCTGGTTCAGAATATGGTTGACGGCCAGAGAAAACTTCAGAGCATGGCTATAAAATTTAATAAAATTAAATTAATATCATTAATAATATCGAAATTTGAACCATAATTTAAATTTTATTTTATTTACATTTTGACTAGAACCAACATAATTCCAATATAGACCAAAATTACGATTAATATCAACACCTCGACATGATTGACCAGCAAAATGATGTCGATTTTTACGCCAATATCGATCCTATTTAAATATAGAAAACCAAATTATATTTTCACTTAATTTTAATTAAATTTTCACTTAATTGGAAATTTATTTAGTGATTCATTTAAATATATGACTCACAAACTAATTTCCAAAACAAAACTTACCCTTGTATGTGAATATTCATAACCATCTGGATTTAATACTGGCACTACATAAATTTCTAAATTATGTATTATTCTACGATAATATTGAATATTTGATACTAATTCAGTAGCAAAATATAGAACTGTACTTGGTGTTATCCATTCTCTATAAAATTATTTTGAGAATTTGTAAATCGTATAAAAATGTTTTCTTATTATGATCACAATTCAATATTATACCTTGCATGTGTACCACCTTGAATATAAGCTAATCTATTGCCACCACGTTGACGTGATAATGATATTGATAGTGCACCAATTGATCGTCCCTCAGCTGATCGTCCAATTGATTCATAACGTATATATTGTGGATAACGACGTGCCAAAGCGTACATATATTGTAAAATCTAAAAATAATTTCAGATTTATATTTAGTCCTTTTGACTTCATACAATAAGTTCACACTTCTTGATATTTTAAGTGCTTTTTTGACCTAATAAAGTATTATAAACATTATTTAAAAATTGACTTGTCATGTTACCGATAAAATTGAAACCCCTTGAAAACTTTTTTTTATACAAAAAAAATGTCTTATCATAAAAGAGCTTAATGCATAATGAAATGCAAAAAGTTCATATTATCTAAAATTTGTGATAGACTTAATTTATTTATTTATTTTGCGACGAAAATTCTAATTTGAAATATTAATACTTTAATGTTTATATTTATAGAAACCATTAAAAAACGATTAAATGTTGACGTGCATGGCAAATCGCAATCGCATTTAACTCAAAACAAAGACTATATAAGTTCGATTAACTTTGCTATTGGATAAAAATGATTAATCTTTCCACTTTATGATATTACGAAAACGTTTTTTTTGGGTAATTCTATTTTCATAATTTATAAATAATTCTAATTATTTATTTAAAAGCTTCTTAATTGGTTTACTAGAAATAATGGAATTATCAGAAAATTACTAGTTTAACTGGATAAAAAAAATAAAAATATTTATTGCAAATTACTTAATAATTAAATTAATAAATACTTTATTAAACTAATTAAGCATATGGAAGCTTCTCTAAAAACCTTGACCATTAAAAATATGAAATCATAAATTTTATTTCCCCTAATATAAAAAAAAAATGTCATAATTTTATATTTGGTTCCTCATTGCGTAGGTTTCCCATTGGATAACGTAATAATATAAATTTTTATCTTTATACTTTTTTCCGTGAATAATTAATAATAAAATCATAATCTTAAAAACTGTAAAATAATTATGATTTAATTTAAAAATCCTAAAAAACGATTAATTTTGAATTTAAATATTGAATTTCAAGGTAGAAAACAAAAAAACCTTGTTTTTGATTAATTAATTTATTTGGTTAATTAGTAAATTAAATATTTAATTTAGATCAAACTTTTCGGTTTGCTATCAGAACAGAATTTTTATTGTAGGTCTGTAAAATTTAATAAAACATAAAATTCCTTTCAATGTAAATTCAATTAAACCCAACAAATTTTCATTCTGGCATACAAGTTAATTTATGGACAGAATTAATAGGAAATTAAAATTTATAAAAAAAAAAATCTATTATTGGTTAGTGATTAATTTTAATGGTTTATGGGATGACAAACTTTTTATTATCAACTTTTAATTTATTTATATTTTTTTTATGTAAATATTTTTATTTAATAACCATAGTAAATTAAATTGTAATTAAATAAATTTCAATTTTACAAATGAATCAAATTGAATTTTTGGTATATTACCAAAAACAAAAAAAAATTATTACAATGAAATATTGAAATATAGAATTTTGTCCTGATTAATGAAAAATGTGTTGTATTGTGTCATCCTATTAAAATGGTTATGAAAATATTAAATATGTATAACAATTTTCGTTTTAATTAACTTATATTATTAGTAATAATTTTAATTTTTTTACGAATTAATTAAAAATAAATAAAATAGTTTAAAAAATAATATTTTAAAGGCCATTAGCGGTCAACGACAAATCTCATTAATATTATTTTAATGTTTTATTTATTTATATAAATATTCAATTTGTTGGCATAATTTTTTAGCACATTTTATGATTGAATAATTGGTATATATAATTAAAAATTGATTTATAAATAAACTAGTTAATCAAGTTCTATTATAAAAATACAAATTTACAAAATTTAATATCGTAAATTCTGAAATAAGTTTTTAAAAATTTATAGTTTTAAGATGATATAAATAAATTTTTAATTATCCCGGAAATCAATTTCGAAAACTGTAATATATATTACTAAATTTAGAGGCTTGGGAAAATTATATTTTTGTTACAGGAAGTAAATTTGATTTTTTTTTTTAAAAAAGGATATACAAAAAGTTTTGTTTTATACAAAAAAAAATTTAATTCACATTTTATTTCATTTGAAAAATTATAGAAATTTAAAAAATTCATTTTCGAAAATTCAGAAAATCAAACTAAATCATTTTGTCAAATAAATTAAATTATTAAATTGTATATTAAATACAATATTCATTTTTAGGAGCATTGCACACAGTTTTCTGTACTTAAATGTTTCTTTTGGTTAGACACTTTAACTAATTAATTTGATTTGGAAATTTTCATGCAAATTTTAAATTTACATTCAATCAACTATTCAGATCAACATGATAAACGTTTAAATGCAAATTTTCTGCACTATTTTCGAAAATTAAATTCACATATACTTTCTTTCAAACAAACCCTTTACTATTGCATTAATCAATTAACGTTTTCAATTTGTTGAAATAATCATAAAATTTATATATGTAAATAGAAAAATATAATAAATATTTATAAATATTTAGTTATCAACTTTCATTAAATTGTATTTTTTTTTTTGTGGATCACTTTTTAATGTTATATAATTTTTATTTTTATGGAGATTAAATGATTCAAAACCAAATTTTTTAATTAATTTTTTCAAATAAACAAAAAAAAAAATAAAATTTAAATTTCTTCTTTTTGCAAAACATTAACCACAAAAAAATAGACTCCAAAAACTTATCTAATAAATATTTTTATCTAAAAAATTGAATGTATTTTTACTGACCACATGCTGTTGCTTAAAAATTTAGTGGAGCACAAAAAAAAAAACGAAACTATGTTTCAAAAATCGTTTGGAATTCATAATATTGAAACTTTTAATGAAGTGATTTCTTTAATCAATTCCTAAACTGAATTAATGTTCCCAGCATTAAATATTATCTCTAATTTACAACTCTAATATTATTATCTATATAAAATTTCACCAATATTGAATGAGACTATCAAAATCACTTGAAAAATCAAAATACATGTACTTCAAAATATAAATTTTATTAATTTACAAAATTTATTTACCGTATCGTATCGATGGAAACTTCTGAAAAAACCACCAGATGATTGTCGTGTAGTTCTCTTCAATGGACAATCATCACCATAACAATCATCTTCTTCTGGTACTCTAAACAATTTAATTTATATAATCAAAAAAATAATTTTTTGGTATTCATTAAAAAATTTCAGTAAAAAAAATATATATTTACGTATTCAATTCCAAATTTGAAGTTTTATATGGTGCACCAATTTGATTTAATCTATCTTCAAATGTTGTTATTAGTTCTGGTGGTACAACAACTGTTGATGAATTACTTGTTATTATCCAAAAATCTAAATTAACAGATTCTGTTTGTAATTCGACCATATAATTTCGTACATCCTCATTTGGATGTTGAATCAAATATTTTTTATATCTTTAAAGAAAATGTTATATATAGATTATAAAATACATATAAGCAAAACAAATTCAAATCATATTTGACCTCTGAATTTCAGTTAAATTTTTTATGAAATTCCATATTAAAATGTTTGCCAAAATTTTTGATTTGTTTTTAAAATTAATGGATGAAAATTTGAAATAAAAGAAGGAAATGAAATTATTATATTTATTTTTTAAATGATGAAATAGAAATAGAAAATTAAATTTTATGATTTTGAACTGAAAATTTAAATTATGTAATATATTTTAAAAATTTCAAATTGAAAGGTAAACAAACAGAAAAATTGTTTAATTTAATAGCTAATCTTTTTGCACAAACATTGATGATTTTGACCCAATATCAAAGACAATAAATTCTTGCATTTCATTAATATATTTTTTATAGTATTTTAATAAATTTCAGAGTAGAAAAAAATAATGTAAATAATAATAAAAACAAAGTTTAAAGATAAAAAAAAAAACTGAATTAATGCGAAAGGTTGCGGTTTAAATTTTCATCAATGACTAATAAAATTTTATGCAAATTTTGTAAATAGTAAAAGTGCCATTAGTGACTTGACTGCCACTTATACATAAGTCAAAAAAGTTGTAACTATGCATTAAATTTGATTTTTGGACTATCCAAATATGACTAATAAAAAGTGGGCAATGGTGGTTATTATAATGACAATTTGGTAACGACAAGTTGTCAGTCCAATACTGTACACCAAGAAGTTTAATGTTGAGTATAAAAATTTATAGTATTTTAATTATACATAATCTATTTGGAATTTCCTATAATTTTAATTTTTACATGTTCATTTAATTTTGAGAACTTTGAACTATAATGAAGAAACTTTTGATTAAAAAAAACCTAATCATTTTCTAGTCAAATACTTTTTTAATATGACAGCAAATGACCTCAAGAATTCAACCATTCTCTCTATATGTCATAAAATTATTGTAAATTTTACTGAATTGTCATTCAAGCGGTGTATAAGTTTAGAGGAAATTATGTTGGTCAAGTATTAAATTCAGTTAACAATATGTTTTTATAGCCCATATATTACTTTAAATTTATTTATACCCACCTGGAAAAGTACCTTATCTCACTTTGACACTTATTATTAATTAAATCTAACTTATATATATTTTATAAAATCTATGTTTACAATTTATTTTGTTTGGAATATTATCATCAAGTCTAGGTCGATTATCATACTATATATTATACAAAAATTATATATTGGTGAATGAGTTCAAATTTTTCATGGTAAACAAACTGGTTTTTTTTTTTTTTTATAAAAAAATGTGGTCTATTGCAAATATTATTATTTTTTTTGGAACCATAGCTTTTGTCAATGAAACTCTGTTAACAATGTTTGATAATCAATAAAAATTTCAAATATAAATACTAATTTTTATTTAAAAATGTAATTTCACATTTAAAAAAATGAAAATTCATTTATTGATTACTGAACTTTGATATTAATAGCTAACAGCTCTACTATTTTTAAAAAATAATATTTGTTAGGTATTTACTTTTAGATGATGCAATTATGGTTTGTTTATTAGTCATTAAAGAAAAATGGTAATTGAGATTTTTATAGTTTCGTTGATTGCAAAAGTAATCTTCCAGCTATTTGTTGTTTGGTAAACATTTTTTTGAAATTCACCCTTTAATATATAATTAATTTTTGCAAAACGAAATGAAATTTTCATTTTAAAGCTGTCGGTTTACGTATAGTAGAAAATAATTTTACAAAAAGAAATGTAAAAATAAAAAGTTTCTTATATAACAATTACATTTTACACGCGTAACTATCTACTAACTAAACAATCTTATTCACCTTGATCTATTTTTCTAATTACAATTATTTAGCCATTCAAATCATGAGCATGAAAAAAGCAAATTAATATATCGTTTTTTTTTACTTCTTTTATACATAATAATCGCAAATTACAATTGAGTAAAATCCAAAAGATAAAAAAAAGCAGAGTTTAAAAGAAGCAATGCATTTAACATTGTATATATATTCGATAAATTTTGCTAATTATGTTGTTATGACCATTAAATTTTAAATTGGACAATTTATACATAAGCTTTAAAGTAGAAATTTGCATTTTTCGTTTAGTAAATTTAAATTAAATAATTAAATAATTTTTGTCTAATTTTTTTTTATATAAACATTTTCATAATTACGTAATATTTTACGGGAATTATACGTCACATAATATTTGGAATAATTATTTTTAATTAATAATTATTTTATTTTAATTAATTTTATTTTTGTGATTAATTTATTGGCATAATAAAATAATACAAAATTGCCTCTAGAATTAGATTAAATTTATAGGAAAAAATTTAATAACTAAGAAATAATTTTTATAAACCAAAAACCAATTACAATTAGAAAAATATTAAAATTAAATATAGATTTTTTTCAGAGTTGAGAAATTTGGGAGCTTTTAGTCTAAATTTTTATAGTAATATTTTAAATGGATCTAGATATTGAGAGTACAATCAAATAATTAATAATTACAGAATTAGGAGAATTAGTAATTACTAATCGAAGTAGAAAAAGGATTTACGCAATCAGTAATAATCCCATTACATATTTAAAATATTCTGACAAATGTCATGTCAGTCAATTAAATGAAGTTTAAGTTATTGAAGATTTATTGACGAATGACAAATTATTTTACAATTTAATTAATGTGTTACTAACTAGATTAATGATCTTGAAAAGTCCAGGATTTATTAATTTTTCAAATTTTCAAAATATAATTTCATTAATTTATTAACAAACTAAAAAATGAACAATTCGAAGCAATGAAATGGTCCACAAAACAAATATAAAAAAATCAAATGATCTATCATAGAAATGTTTACAAAACTTTTAAGATTTATTTACCCACAACTCCAAATATTAAAAATTACAAATATTTTAATTATATTTTGGCAGGTAAAAATAAAAACCTTTTCAATTAGAAATAAAAATTACCTATATATACGAATTACGTCAATAAAAGATCATTGTTCACTTTTAACCTTAACTCTTTAAGCAATTTGCTCTATTTAAATGGTAAAATTATTACTTAATATGTTACAAGATTTTTGTTTACTTTTATATTCGTGTCAGATCGTAAAGCAAATTCAAAATTTGGTACCTAAAAATTATTTAATTGAATATTTTACTATATTTTTCTCTTCAAATTTTTTAAAATAATTACGATATTTCTTACAAATATTTTGGATTGAAATTTTAAGCAATTAAAACAATAATGAATTATAGAAAGTATAGACCAAACCATTTAAAAGAAGATAGTTAAACGATTTCCTATATCAAAATTTAATTTTTGAATTATTATAAATTGTTTTTCCATTTAATTTTGCCAGATAGAATCAAGTACTTATTAACCCAAACGCTTTAAAATCGTGCCACATGGGTAGCATATTTCAAACAGGTTAAACATTAATTTATCATGTTATGTAAATTATATCATATATCTCACACGTTTTAATTTAATTCCGATTTCAATAAAAAAATTTGGTAATTAAATAATATATTATGATGATCTGATGAATAATTTAAAAATAGAATTAGTATAGATACCACATTTTAAAATTACAAAAAAAAAATGGTTTACAAAAATGCGTGGACTACATCAATTAAGGAAATATAATATTAATGAACCATTAAGTATATGTAGATCAAAAACTGTTATTAAAAATTAGCAACTCAAATAAAATCTACAAACAAATAACAATTTTCCGTATATTAAAATCAATTTCCTTACTTTTATTAATTAAGTAGTAAAAAAATTTTAATTCCGGAAAATTTATTAACATCTTTTTAACATAATTTTAAGCATAAAGTATAACGAAAAAATTATTGCAAAAATATATTAATAAAAGCAAATCTTAGATCCGCTATTATAGCTTAATTGAAATTTAAAATTATAATTAATTATTCGAAATTTAATACTATATTAGCTTTTAGTTTATTATACTAAATTGAAAAGCACGCAAAATTTATAATCAAAATATATTAAAATATTCATTTATCATGAATTTTACAGAATTAAATTATTAATTTTTTTTTTTTTATGATTGTTATAAATCAATTTTAAATGTAAGAAAAAAATTATATAGTTTCTTATTTGGATTGTTAATTTTTAAATAAATTGCCTATTACGAAACTATTTTAAATTCTTTTCAAAAAAAAAACCTGACATTTATAAAATTTTAATGTTAAAAGAATAAAATATCAATTAATAAAATTATAAATTTTTTTCTTTTAAGAAAGCATGTGGATTTAGTTTTGCTCCTTAGTGATAAAACTTTTATTTTGTATCCGATTTATCCGACTATATAGACCCAACCAAAGAACTAGTTTATATTTTATTATGATATAAATTAATGTTATAATAATTTATTCGAAAATTTGATTTTTTTGTGACATTGAAAATTCTGTTTAGTTTTTTAATTAATTACTAATAATTTTATTTTAATTTATGATAATTATAGGTAAGAATTTCCGAATAAAATTGTCTGGGGGAATTAAAGTTCCTTTAAAATTATATATATATAAAAAAATGATTTATAAAAGAGAATTTTGATTATTTATCTTGTGTCAGATATTTAATTCAAAATTATGATTATATCCTTTACTTTGTATAGGAATGTCAAGGAGGTTATTAAACCAGAATTTAATTTTTTCTTTTATTTAAGCCATTTGTCATGGTGAATTTCAATTTATATTTGTTAAATTAAAGTTTATTTTTTATTTTTGGAATAATTTCCAAATTAATCGTTCATAATTTTTTTTTTCGTAGGGATTTTAAAATTTTACAGCGAATTGAGAAATGAACACGCAGAAACTTTTAATGTCAAACTCAAGTCGAATGATTTATCACAATAATTTATTAAAATTTCATTAATCCCCAGTTAACGAATAAAAATGAATTCAAATTGAAGATAGCTTCTTATTGCTTAAATTTCGTGATTCTGCGTAATTTATTCCAATTTTTTTTTAAAAGATCATAATCAAAAAATGATTATATTACTTATTAACATTTTCTAAATGATTTTAATGTAAATTTGTTTACAAAAAAAAATTACTAAAAAATTTCTTCATTATAATTAGCAAATTTTTGGTAATTTTTTATTTACATTTCGAGATGTTTTTTTAAAAAAATAATAATAATTGCTTTTAGGTAGATTTTCTATAATAATGAAAATTACTAAACATTTTCTAATAAACTGAGTTTTTAATAAGAGTATTAAAAATACAATTTGACTATGACTATAGAAGAAAATGTTAATGCATTTGACTGGATTAAAACTAGAACCAGATTCGGCCATTGATACAGTGGAACATTTACAGTGGCATATTACTAAAATACTGGAGGAAAAACAAGCGCCAATAATTTTGATTTTTTATCATAAAATTATGAGATCGTTGGAATGATGTTAAACGTAAGATAATATCATATCATTAATGATCATTAATCTAAAGAATCAATAAAATGAATTTAAATACTAATCAAATTCAAATGGTCATCAATTAAAGATAAACCAATTTGCATTATATTTCCTTAAATTGCAGTCAATAATACTTAAATCCAGTCAGTAATTTAATTTGCACAAAATTTAAGTGATTTCAAAGAAACTAATTAATTATCTAAAGAAGTTTTAAAACCAATTACGTGAATTTCAAATAAAATATAAATATTGAAAAAAAAAAGTTGTTAACAATCCATTAATTTTTTAATGCCCATAAATAAAATTTAAAATAATCATAAGAATTATTTAATTAATTTACCCTTCATATCCTTCATTATAAGCTCCTATACTACCACAGTACAACACTAAAATTACACTTAAAGTTTTCCACAACATTATATTTTTTTTTTATTATTTTCCTGTAAAAAATGTCACTTTTGACACTTGATTTTTACCATATATATTTAATTTTTTTTTAATTATTTGCAATAAATTAAATATTAAAAATCATTTAATAAATTCCATAAAAAAAGTAGTCACGACACAAAAATTAAAACTTTTCTAATTAAAATTAAATTTAATTATTTATAATTATATTTTTTTTTTTTTTTGTAATTTTATAATTTCAACTTTTAATAATATAATTTCAAAGACAAATTTTAACTTCTAAAAGGTGTTAAGTATTTTTTTTTTTTTTCAAAGAAAAGTAACCACCGTTTTTACTTGCTTTCCAACTTAAGTTCGCGCCGATTTAATATTATTATTTTTTTTTGTTCAACAATCAAAAAACCGAAAAACTAAAATTGAAATGCAAAAGTTTGAAATAAAAAAAAACAAAAAAAGCTTTTACCACGCGCACGATTTATGTTTGAATGGTAAAGTGCGGATGGGTGGTTTTGTTGGTTGACATATAAGAAATACAAAATTTATGAAAAATCTTTCTTATATGTTTCCGTAATATTTTTTGGTTTTTTTGGTTTTTATTTCTCTCTTAAAAAAATTTTTGGTTTTGTTTTTTTTTTTTTTTTTCGAAGATGTTGAATCCGCCAACCGAATCGTTGTCGATTTCATTTAAGACTGAAAAAAAAGATTTAATCGATTGTGTCTAATACTATCTTTTTGTCTAAAAAAATTAATATTATATATGTACATATATAATATTTAAATGAGGAATCTCATATAACACGATTATGTCAAGGTCATCAAATGATGATGATGATGATTTTTTTTTCTACTATCTATCTTATACATAATATATTTTTTTTTTATGTATTTCAGGTGATTTTCAAGTTAAATGACCACAAAATGCTCTGAAAATTAAACAAAGATTATTTAATTTGATTTTTTTTTTTTTTGAAAAAAAATATAAAAATTTACATAATTTTTTGTTATATATTTTTTTTGTTTTTAAATAATTATGTTTTCTTTTATGCTGTAATGTTTTAAAATAAAGTTATTAATATATATAAAAAAAAAACGCAAAATAAATTTAGATTACATTGAAGTATATATTTTAATCAAGATTAATAAAACTTTTTATGGTAAAGGTAGTAAATTTGAAAAAAAAAAACTAAATTAGATTTTTAATCATTGAAAAAGATCAGGTAAATTCGAAAAATATATCATAAAAGATTAAACTTTTTATATATAGTATTTATTAATTAACAAGTTTAAATTGATCGCGAGAGAGATTTATTTATTTATTTTTTTGGTAAACTATAAATAATAAAATCGACTTGCAAATGGCAATCTTTGTTTAGGAAGTGTAATCTATTTTAGGTGTTTTATATTGATAATAAAAATTCGTGTTTAAATATTAGACTATAAAATGTGAAAAATATGAATATTAGATACTATTATATATACATTAGGATTAGACTATATGTGAAAATATATGTAGTAAATAATAAATAATTTTTTTGGTAAAAAGAAATAAACATATAAAATTTATCTGAAAAATTTTAGGCAACCGAAAATTTGGAAAAAAAATTCTAGCAAATTTTTGAAATTGTTAATTTGTAGACAGTAAAATTAATCATTTTGAATTAGATAATTTTGATATTAATATTTCTAGACAGGAAATTAAATCAAAATCAATTACGATTAATTTTTTTATAACTGATTTGTTAAGATTATACTCCCCATCTATTACCATATTAGAACCATTATTTTACTATATAAAATTATGAAATATTTCTGTAACATTTTTTTTTTTTTGCAAAATTAATTAATCTTTTCGCCAGTTATAAAATCCTTGTGTAATTTATTAAATTATATTTCCTCAAAAAAATCAAAATTTCTATCCTAAAGTAATTAATATGCCATTTATTACATTTTAATGTTATATGACAAAATCTTATCAAAAATTAAAAAAAAAAATTTATTAAATTTTATTTTTTCTCCATATTTATGAATAATTAAATATTAATTATGAATATATTGTTTTATTAACATATCTGAACCAAAATATATTTTACATACCAAAAATAGTTTTGTGTGTTTATATATTAATTTCATAATGAAAAATCAAAAAATATTTTGAGTTAAATGAAATCCCAAAAGCGACTAAAAATAGAAAACTATTAGATTTACATTTAAGAAATATTTTTGTTCGTTTAACTTTATGAAAAAAAAAAAAATAAAAAAAATTGTGCAAGTTTTTGGTTAAATGCGGGTAAATGCGTAATTTTTGGTAAAATGATTTTGTAAGTTTTAATAAAGAGTTAAAAATGACTGGAAGATTAGGTATTTGTGTACTTTTTGATATCAATTACATATTTTTGTGATGAATTCAGTGCATTATTATATTTTACACTGAATTTTCAGTTTCGGAAATAAAATGAGATGTAATTATATTCCAGGAATCCAAAATTTTATAGTCTATCAATTAAAGATTTAAGTCAATTTTCCCAATGACATTGAGACATTTTGATATTAGTTGAATAATGCACTCACAAGTCCTTAATACAATTAATATTTGTAAACCATAGGTGTGACCCATTTAAGTATAAATTACATATGCATGCCAAGATGCATTTAGTGGTGTATTTTTAGTGAACAGAACTGTGTGCATAAGGTCACGTAATTGATCCAAGTGCAAGAAAAATAATTGCATGACTCTCACTTAATGAATTCAATGGTGGAACGAGATAACTTTTGGTGTTGCTCATCGTAAGAATTCCATTATCATTGCCCAGTAATAGAAAATATATATATTTTTAAGAGATGATAATCTTTGCGCGAATATTATGTATTTCGACTAAAAGTAAATAATTCTAGCTATGGTATAGTAAGAATTATCCTTATTTTTAATATAAGAATTTTAAAAATATGGGATTTATAACTAAAAATAATTAATATTACATTTACAACGAACAAAAATTTATCATTAAAATGATTAATTCTGATTGATTTTCCTAAAAAAAATTTATGCTCGTTAAAACATCAAAAATTAAAAATGCATTTAAAAAAAAAAACAAACAAATTAAAATATAAAATAAATTAATTATGAAAATTTACCACTCCACATTAAATTATTTTGTTAAATTCATTAAATTGTCCATCTGAAAAAAAAAGGTATTTTTTTATATCCGCAACATAATTTAAAAATTAAATACACATCCCCCAAGTTCGAAACAAATCACCAGTCACTTAAAAGTCAATTATTTATCCAGAAGAGAATTACTTCCGTAAATAAAATATACGTTTACATAAAAATAAATAATTGGAAAAAAAAAGAATTTCCTGTTGAAATTCATGTAAATCTATGATTGTCATCAGGTATTCAGGTAAATAAAGGACAAAAAAAAACAGAAAAGGTAATAAATTTAAACAATGATATGAAAATGTTCACATACCATAAGTATATAAAAAAAAGGATATCAATGCATTTTAAAACGAAACCTGTTGATTCGCCATCGCCATCGCCATCCTGAAAATGTAAATTAAAATTGATTAACCAAAATTAAATAAAAAATTATCTTTTAATTGTCATTTGTTTATTATTCAATTAAATGTTTTAATTTACAAAAATTTACAAAAATTTAAATAATGATTTTTTTTACACTTTTTACTTACGATTAATTTCCAAAAACCTATTTAACATTCAATAAAATATGTTTATAAAAATATTTCAAGATTTTATGACAGATTAAAAAACTATGTTTTTTCCAATGTTTTATTGATACTATAATTCATTGGGATTTATGTTTATTAGGCTCGCTGTTATTTTTTAAACTACCTTGACTTTTTTTGCAATAATATAAAAACGCACATAAATTTTTATATTCAAAAATTATTTTAGTGAATCTTTATCTACTTATATGTTTTTATTTATTATGAAAAATTAAATTACTTATATGCATTTTGTTTTCTTGTTAAATTAACTATAAACAGGAAGTTTTTATCTACATATTTTTTTTTTAATCCATATCAAAATCTTTCGTAAGTTGTAAACAATTTTTGTACAAAAATTATTTGAAAAATTTAATTAAAATTACAAATAAAACGATCAAAATAATTTGATTAATTGATTCTACAAAACGACTATGAAGTGTTAAATAACAATTTCAATCTTTAATAGCTTCTTCTCTAAAGAATCGTGTAACAAACATAAAAAGAAAAAATAATATTTTTTTTTGTATAATTTAAAAACTTGTTAATCCAAAACATGACAGCTTCCAGACATTATATTTCCTATAGATAATAAAAAAATATAATATTATTGTAATTGCATAATAATTTATTTTGATTAATTATTTATGAAATATTTTTAATGCGAAATTTTTGCTATAATTTTGACAGACAATCTTTTTAATGACAAATTATTGTATTTAACTTTACTATAAAAATATGATTTTAATTACTACTTAAATTTTACTTTGATTTTAGTAGAAAAATCCAAAATAATGGAATAATGTCCAAAAATAAATAACCAATTAATTAGTAAAAAAAGAATTTTTATGTAATTTTTGGTGGGAATTCATAATTCCGAGACATAAAAAATCCTGTCATAATGATTGCTATCATTTTCTAATATTTTCTATACCAATGATTATGATAATTAGTTTTGGATTTTCCGTAAATTCCATCGTTTACCAAGAATTTTGTAATACTAAATTCACCAAAACTGGTCAATCTTAATCTTTTGAATTCTGGTATAACAATTACATATGTATACATAATTTAGATTTATCTGGAAAAATCATGATTTTATTATTTAATTTCGTTTCTATTAAAAGTGTTAATTTTTTCAACCTAATCACTAATAATTTAATTTTCCATTATGATACTTTTTAAATTAAAAAATATTTGCTTATAAATTTAAAATCGTTTATTAAGTGCTCCTCAAAATCATCTTATCAAATAGAAATTTTAAATATTTGGAAAAGTAAAAGCTCATTAATTATAGGAAAAAAAAATTATACTACTTAAGGAAATATAATAAATTTTCTATGATAAATAATTCATTTAAATTCAAAAACCATAACAAAATTATTATTTTATAAAAAAAAAAATGCAATGTCACAATGTCAGTCATTAAACTCTGCAAATTGTGTTACATCTTAAATTTTAGTGAAACTATTTTTTTTTGTATATCATGTTCCCCGAAATCAAATTAATAATAATCAGTATGTCAATCAAATTAAAGTGTAATTAAAACTAATAAATTTTATTTTCGACATTAATATTTATTTAAAAAATATTCCCAAAAAGATAAAAACCAAAAATCATTAAATTGTATCTGTTTAATAACAAATTTATAAAACTTGTTCAGGAAGTTAAATAATAATCATTAATCAATCAAAATAAATTTTAGAGTGTAATTCAATATTTTTCTTAGTTTATTAAACGCAAATTATTAAACATTCACTTCTTAATTGAAGATGAAATAATTTAATTACTGGAATATTGAAGATAGAAATTTGGATCACTACAATTTTATTTATATAACAATTTTGAAAATTTGAATACATATTAAATATAATTAATGTATATAAATATTCTACAATTTGGTAATTTGGTAAATTGCTTTATTTCATCAATTTGATAAATAATTTTTGTTGTGTCTAGAATTAGACTTTTGTCAAATTGAAATTAGATATTATTGAGCGATTAACTTACCATCTGAAAACTCAATAAATAATATTGAGTTTTGTAATTTCGAACTATTTATAAAGAAAACTTATCAATAAATAAACACAATTCCCAAAATTGGACTATTTAGAGTTTTTGTTAAAGACCAAATGTCACGCTAAATATTACGAAAGTAAGAAAATTTATTTAATTGTATTGATAGAATATTATAATAAAGTTTTGATCTTATGGAGTTTGTTAATGTTTATTTTACTGAAAAAGTAAAGAAAGGGTGGAATTGGAATTTTATCATAATCATAACTTAGACCTTAGAGAATCCTTATCTTACAACGGATGGCAAGTGTTCTAACTTATTTAGTTTGAAAAATGCATTTAATTCGATTTAAAAATGATTACAAATTTTTGTAAAACGACCAATTCAATTTGGAAAATGTTTAATTCTGAAAAATGTCTAACCTAATGATTTCTGATGAATGTCTAATTCTGATCTGATGCACTTATATTATGTCCTTCAAAATTTAAAGGAACTGCAATTAAACAAAATATTTTGAATTTCTTTACCAATTTCAAAACACAAAACTAAAATTATCAGTCAATTTTATATTTTTAAAATTGATTTTCCTATCTTGGGGATCAATAAATCTTTGGCATATGTCAACTAAAACTAATGAAATTATCTCAAAAGAAAAGTTTTATTGAAAATGAAAGCAGAAAGTTTATAGGAAAATTTTCTAAACGAAAGAAATGTAAACAAGAAAAGTTTATGATATAATCTGGTTCAAAATATTTCCTCCAAAAATTATTTTTTCTCCCAAACAAAAATGTGTCTTAATTTTCCTAATGAGTTGATATTATATTAGAAATGAAAGTATTTATTTATAATAGAGATTTTTCACCAAAAACGAACTTCCATTTATTTAATCGTTAATCGTTTGTTGTTCTTCATAGAAATCTTTGAACTCCCAAGAGTAATAAGTATTTTTTTATTTGTTGATTTGTTATGATGAAACCAAAATATGTTACAAAAATTGTTAGATTTCTTAAATGCTTTCTAAAGAAACAAATGTGAAAATATTGCTATTGTGTATTACTGGCTTGTTACTATTATATATGTTTCAGTTCTGATACATATAATAACAAGGACAAATGACAATATTTAATTGGTATCATTAATTGCTTGTTTTTCTGTCAGTTCCACACATTTTAATCATCATTTGGTCGTAAAGTTATCTTTACTATTGTAGTATAATATATAAATATAAAACCAGATTGAATAATAATGATTTTCTTACATTCTATAAGGGTTAGAGAGCTGAATTCAATATTGCTGACGAAGACATAATTTCAAGGATATATTTTGTGATTATTTGTGGTTTTTTGACAATGAAATGTTTGTATCATTTGGATATTATATATTCTTAAATATTTTACTATATATGTATTAGAATATTGCAATTGGATCGTATAGTATTAGCAAAGCCGTATATAATTTTTATATACGGCTTTGGTATTAGTTTGTTCTAGGATTTTAAAGGCCGGAATAGAATGGTGTAGTATGATCGGTCAGTGTAAGACCAGTAATAGGAGACTTTATTTAGGGTATGAACTATTGCTGATTAATTGTACTTAGCAATACTTAAAATCTGAAATTATCGTTATAATATTGATCTGTAGACTTGCAGACTTGATAAGAGACTCGTTCTGGCATATAGAACTACCAAATTTTAATGCAACGATATATCATAATTATTTATATAAACAATTATATACACTAAAATCATTTTAAATGAATTCTGATAATCATTTACAAATTTAAAAATTTTGATAAATTAAAATTACAAAATTTCCATATTACTATTAAAAAAAAACTTGAAAATTTTCCGATTTATTGGTAAAAATTATTTAACCATAATTTATAATTACAAAAAAGTTTTTCTAACTATCAATAAATTATTACCAAAGGCAATTAAAACTTTTTTGTTGCATGACCTAAAAATACAAATTATCCTTTTGATTAATCTAAAAAAAAGTAATAATAATATTTAGGAAAAAAAAGAAGTTTCCCCAAAGAACTATACAAAAAAAAATTGTGTTCTACTTTTATTTGTTTAATTTGATTAAATTGGTTTTTCATCAATCATAAATTGTTAAGGACGTTTTTGATCAGAAAACGATGAAAATCTTTCCAGTGTTGCAATAATAAATAATAACAACGAAAAAAAGTTGGTATTTCCTTATCAGCCACTAACTATCAAATAATTATTTTACATTTTAGGGTTAGTTTTCGAATTTCTCTGTTGTATTTATTTAAACTTTAATTTGTTTTTCTTTTTTTTTTTTTAAGTTTATGATTATAAATTATACCCTCCAACTTTGTAATACTATAAAATATGATGTATGTACTAACCCTTTTTGTTGTCGCGGTTTCAAAATCATTGCTGCATAAAAAAAAATCATAATAATAATTGCATTATTTGGTGACTGGTACGAAATTTTTTTTTACAATTATTCTCAACTTGCATTTTATAAAAAATTTCTCATTAGAATGGAATCCGAATCCTTTTTTTTATTATGGTTAAATGGCAAAAATAAAAAAAATATGAATTTAAAAGAAGAGTTGGAATTCTATTAAAACATGAACTTATAATTTCCAAGTATTTAAAGATTTTATCGTAATAAAAATATTTTTGTTATTATAATCGTTAAATTAGTTAAAATTTGACAGATGTGGATTTAAATTGTTTTAATATTTTCGATCCTATTTAAGGAGATTATTGCTGAATTACGTGGCAAATCCGATTATATTTAAAAGTAATCGTTTTAGGCATTGAAATTTTGAAATTATTGATATGATTTCTAACCATCAAAACTACCAATGTACATATATGTAAAATCCTTAAACACATCATTGTTGACTAGAAATAAAGAGACTTCACGGTTGTTTATGTTTTCATATATTAAATGATCACCACTGGCACTGGTCATTTGAATTCTGTACAAAATTAATGTTCATAATTTAATTCAACGGTTTTCCTTGGACAATTCAAGAAATTTATATTTATTCGAAACTTGTGAATCCTCTAGCTATAGTTACTAATACGGCTCTGTAAAATCAAATAATAATTCACCGAGAGAGGAATAAATAAATAATAATTGAAGACACTATATTTTCATTTATGTAGAAGAGTTTTTTATTTTATTTTTGCAACATTTTTGCGTACTATATTTATACACTGTTTAATATTTATTATATAAAATGTTTGTACACGTTTAAATACGGGAAAGGACAACACGCAAAGAACAAGGAGAAGTACACAAAAAAAAAGATATTAAAAAAATAATTTATTTTTAGTTTCCAATGAAATTTTAATGCTTGATTAATATTATAATTAATAAATAAAATTTGGTAGAAAATATTACAAATTTTCTAACTTCATAAGAAATATTAAAATTGTATAGAAAGAGATGACAAAAATTGCTCCTTTAATTCGATGAATATGTATACCAAAATTCTACAAAAATGTATACCAATTTTAGTAGACCAATAAATAGACTAAAATTTACAATTTTTCAGAAATTATAAACTAAATTTTCAATTTTATACAAAAATATATAAAAAATTATTTACAATTATCTTTTGAAGTCAAAATTATTTCCTTGTAATATAAAGGATCAAGGATTTACTTAGATATTTTACAAGATTATTTTTGTAAAAATTAATGCTCTAATCAACATTAACCCAATTTCCTACAACTTCCAAAATAGCATGTACCTACATTGAAAGCATGTAATGTATTTTAGAGTTTGTGCATTATAATACCATAGGACAGTTTAATTTCGTATCTATTATCCTTTAATCATTAAAATAATACTTTTCTGATCCAAAAAAATAGTTCCTTAATTTTGGTATAATCATCATATTAAACCAATCTATACACCGGACCCAAAAATTTAATTCTACCACAAAATAATAATAATTCATAATAAATAATCCTTACAATTTCCTGTCGCTAAATTCAAATGGTTTCAAACAAAAATCTATTTAGATTGAAAAAAAATTAAATAATATTTTGTGTAACAAGAAAACAAAAAATTGTTAAAAATAAGACTTGCTCAATTGTTGTGCAATTTTTGGTTTGTTGTCAGTTGTCATACAGAAACCATAAAAAAAAAACTTTATTATTTTCGTCTATGAATAAATTTTTTTTTTTTTTATATATTTTAGTTTTTGCAAACTACAAAGGATCAACAAAGGACAAAAATGGAAAAAAAAAGTATAAAACATTTTCTTTTTTCCTTCGTTTTTTTTTTTTTTGTTTCTATTCCAGTTTGAGTTTTGTTATTGGTTAGGAGTGAAAGTATTTTGTAGTTTTATTTTTTTTATTAGGTTGAAATAATAAAATTTTTTTGTTTCTCACAAAGTTCATTTTTTTTTCTATGTTTTACATTATTTTTTTTTTTTTTTAAATTGTCAGAGACTTTAAGATCAAATAATATTATAATTAATTAATTTTTTTTTAATAATTTTATTATCAAAATTTTATATTTTTGATGAAATTTGAAAATAATAAAAATTTTCTTATATAATTTCTTTTTTTTTTTTGAATTTTTGAATTTTTTCATTATCGGATTTTTACCAATTTATTATATTTTGATAAAATTTTTAATTGTATATATATATATATAACATATAATGAATATTTCTAAACCTGATGTAATTCGAGAATATTTACGACATAAAGAAATTAATAGTTATTTAGATTATTTGGGTTATCGGTTTAATGATTTTGTTAGTGTTATAACAATTGGTAAAACATATGAAGGACGAAATTTAAAAGCAATTAAAATTGATTTATATAAAAATGATGAAAAACAAAAAAAATTAAAAAAATATATTGATAATAATAGAAAAGATGATGATAATAAAAGATATTGGATATTAATTGAAGGTGGTACACATGCACGTGAATGGATATCAATATCTGTAGCATTACATTGTATATATCAATTAACTGAAAAACATTGTCATAATTTAGATATATTACGTAAAATTAAATTTATGATTATACCAATTGTAAATGCAGATGGTTATGAATATACACATAATAAAAATCGTCGATGGCGTAAAAATCGTCGTCCAGTATTACATAGTGAACATATTGGTACAGATTGTAATCGTAATTATGATTTTCATTGGGATACTGGTACAACAATAAAAAATAAAGGTACATATCGTGGTGATGAACCATTTAGTGAACCAGAAACATGTGCTGTACGTGATGTATTAAAAAAATTAGGTGATAATTGTAAATTTTTTTTATCATTACATGCATATGCTGAATCAATTATGTATCCATGGGGATATACACAGTAAAAAAAAAAATATTTTTTATAAAATAAAAAATTGATTTAATTTAATTTTTTTTTTTCTTTAAATATAGAGAATTACCAAAAAGATGGGAAGAATTACATTATGTTGCTGAATGTGGTAAAAACGCTATATCTAAATCAACAGGTAGACAATATCGTTGTGGTAGTATTGCAAAATTAACAAATCGAACATTTTCTGGTACAATTGTTGATTATGCATTTGGTGTACAAAATATACCATTTACATTTGTTATGGAATTACCATCACCAAAAATTGGTTTTCAACCACCAAAAGAAATGATTAAGGAAATTGGTAATGAAAGTTGGATTGGTATTAAAGCAATGTGTGAACGAGTACATACATTTTGTCAACCATCATGTTGTTATGATTTGCAACCAAATTGTAAAACTAAGAATATAAAAATTTAAAGATTTATATATTATATATGAATTTCATATAAATAGAAAAGACGTTGAAAAAAAAATGTAATTGTAGATAGATAAAAAAAATTAGTTATTAGTTATATGTAATAGTAAAACTCAAAAATTTTGCATTTAGAGATTTTTTTTTATCTCACTTAAAAAATAAGATTAATCAAAATAAACTAATGTACAGTTTTATAAATGTATAATTTTTTATATTATATATTACACTAATATAAAGTAAAAAATAAAGATTAATTAAAATTTTAAATATTAAAAATATTGAATTTATTATTTAATTATTACCAAAAAAAAAAAAAAATTTGCTAATAAATTTTCATAATTTCTGTTAAATCGAAATATATTATTGAACCTATACTATAATTTATTACCAAAAACAAAAACCTTTTTCTTATATTTACTAAATTTTGGCTCTTGTAGTTTACATCTCATTAAAAAAAATATGAATATTAAAAATGTCAATATCAATCTAATACATTTTACTTTAACTTTACCACACCATTTCACTCTTGTGTATCATATACTTCCTCAATAAGAAAAACAATCAAAAAATTAATACCAATTTCAAGCATAAAGATATAAAAATTAAATTATAACATAAAATTTTATTATTATTAAAAAACAAAAACTCGTGCAGTTTGTTCAAAATTTGATTTATAATCTTGAGAGCATAATTAAAATCTTTACATATATAATATTGGTCAACAATAAGTCAACATTATAAATACTAGTTTTTCTTCTTCTTAATATTTATTATACAAAGTGACGACACAAAAACATCTATTATAAAATTCACCCTTGACCATGAAAACATCAACCATACATTTCGTTTTTCATCATCCAACTTCTATCACATTTCAAAATTAAACCATATAAATGCGATGTTTAGAGTTTAGCATATAAAACTATATCAAAATATAACTGATAATCACGAAATGCAAATTAAAAATAAATTAAAAATAAAAAAATAAAATCATCACTGAATTAAAAAAAATATATATAACAAAACACAGAAGACAAAAATAGTAAAAAATAGTATAGTATAGTATAGTAGAATTTGAAATTATAAAATCTGACTAATATGCAGTTCCATATAGTAAAGTATAATAAAAAAATTCAATCAAAAATGTTTAATTATTTACCAGTTAACCATCAATGATCTTGTTTTGAGTGTAATCAAGAAAAAAAAAATAATGATTTACTGATTTTTAAATATTATTATTAAAATAATTAACACTTCAAAAATTATTTAAAAAAAAAAACATATTTAATAAAAATTATTTAAATTTTTTTTTGATTGTTGGAAGGTTTTGGAAGATTTTTTTTTTATTTTGGAATTTTTAATCGATTTATGATTAAAAAATCATTTTTAGTTTTCTTAATATCGTATTTAATTTATGATTAAGCGATTATAGTATTTAAAATTATGAATTTTTAATTTAATATTTGAATTTATATATATATGAAAATTCTATATTTAGTTTTTTGGAGGTGTTTTGGGTAGCCTAGAGACTATAGAGAAATGAAACCCTTCTTCATTGTCGCCCACCTAAAAAATTAATTGAAATTATATTTAAATTTATTTTTGAACAGTTTTTTTTTTCTTCTCTTGTTTTTTGAATGAATTAACAAATTTTGTTAATTTATATTACTTAGTTTTGGTAAAATATTTCATTTTAAAAATTTGTATTAAAAGTTTCCGTTGATTAAATTAAGGAAATAAAAGTTTGAAACAAAAATTTTAATTATTTCCTATTGTTTTTTTTTTTAAGATTTTAATTTATAATTGTTTCTATTCTTACTGTTATAAAAATTGTTGCAACGATTTTAAATAATTGAATTAATTTTGAAATTATAAAATATTTATTTGAAATTGGATTAATTTATGATTTAACTGAAATTTCGTATTAAATTACAAAACAAATTAAAATAAATAAATATATAATTTTATAGAACAAAATTGAAATATTTATAAAAATTATGGTAATTTTATGCACGATTTAAGCATACAAAAAATATAGTATATGTATGACAGACTTTTATTATGCATTTATTTCTTTGGTTTACTTATTGGGAAATTAACCATCAATAAGTTACCATCAAAAATGACCTTATACATACATATATGTACTTAATTTATACTGAACGCTATCAAACAAATTAATTCACTAAAAAGGAAAATATTCAAAATGTTCTAGTATGTAGATATATACTCAGAAAAATTGACTTTATTTCACTACTATGATATAAATTATTATCAATTGCATATTTTTAGGTAATAGCCTTTAAAAATATATGAAGTTGAAATAATACATTCTTTGTTCAAATTCAACAAATATTATACATATTTCGCTGCACGTCATAAATTATTCCAAATTGCATATTTTTAGGCAATTCGATTTAATAAATTATATTCGAAATTGTGCAATTTTAAATTTAAATTTGTACATTAATAAAACAACCGAACAACATTATTTACAAAAATTGGGAACCTTAACATTTATATATATATACAGGGAGTGAGACAGACCTATGCGGGCTTTTTCAAGTGGGAAAGAGAAAAAAAAAAGTACTTTACCTGATAGTATCTTCCATGTCTTTTCACATTTTTCGGGGTTGATTTTTATTTTTAATTATGGATTGAGGCTTCATGCCAACTGTGTCCTGCCTGCCTACGCCTACATATGTTTGGATATTAATAAATTGATTTAAGTTTTAAAAAAAAAGGGCAAGATTTCCTATTCGGCAACTATAATTATATTAATGGAAAGTAATGAAAATTTATACTAACGTTTGATATCTTATATTAAATATTAGGCAACCACTGCTAATAATTAGTAATTCAGATTGTGTCAATAAACACTGATATTTGATATTATAAACACATTTATTTATTTATTTTAATTAATTGTCATTGTTTAAAAGAAATTATAATATTCAAAAATATTTTAATATTATTATTAACAATTTCACTTTTTGAAGAAAAAAAAATAAGTTTTATGAAAAATAATCGCGAATTTTATAAAATTAATTAGTTAATTATTCATTAAAGATAAATTTCATTAATTTCAATGTATTTATTATCCGTAATTTAATTAATTTATATGAAAAAAACCAAAGGACACAAACATTTATATAAATTTCTTCTAACCAACTGGTAACTGTCATATCTTTATATTACTTTACTACTTTTTTTGGTTATTTTTGGCGCGAAAATTTTCAATGCAATGACAATTCAAGATTAATACGTGAATTAAGAGTTCTTAGAAATTTCGTTATATAAAAATAATTTTGCAATTATTTGTAGATGTAAGAAGTAATTTAGTCGGTTTGGAAGAAATTTGTTAATATATTGAAGAAATTTTGCCGGTTATTGTGATGAATTCTCGGACTTTCAATTTTTCTAAATTCCACGATTGGAAATTAGTTTTAAAATATATTATATATGTAATACAAATTAAAGACATTTTTTTATTAACAATAATATATCATTTTTATTTTTATTGATGACAGTTGTTAATGTTTTCTATATTTTTGTTTTTTTTTAGATAACTTTTCAATTGTAAGTTTATTTCTAAAAATAAACTAATATAATATTTAATGAAAAAGAGACTTCAAATGATAATATAAAAAAAACAGAAAAATAATTATATAAAAATACATAATTAAATTATATACGTAAATTATTCCTCAGTAGCATCACTTCTTGGTGCTGCAAATTTTAATCTTAATTTGTCATAAATTTTACGATCCTATAAAAAAAAAATTAATTAAATAAATTTTAAAATTTCATTAAATTTTCCATTTTACCTGTTCATTAACAGATGGTTTTGTTAATTTTAATGCATTTTCAAAATGTTTCTCACTTAATTTTAAATCTTCTGGTTTAATTAATGGATTTTTAATGGATTCTTTTAAAGCTAACAATGATGCTTGCCGTAATAAACCAGCTAAATCAGCACCAGTATAATTATCTGTCAGACTACCAATCTTGTTTATATCTACATCATCATCTAGTACTGGTTTAGTACGATTCTAAAATAACAATTTAAACAATTTTATATTTAATTGTTACAATAACAAAAATTTTCATCAATTTATACCTTTGTCAATGCATGTAAAATTTCAATACGATCATCTTTATCTGGTAAACCAACATATAAAATGGTATCTAATCGTCCAGGACGTAAAATAGCTGGATCAATTATATCTGGCCGATTTGTTGCAGCTAATAAATAAACACCTTTTCGATCTTCAATACCATCCATTTCAGTTAATAATTGATTAACGATACGTGTTCCATTACCACTTTCACTTGAATCAGAACGTTTCGGACATAATGAATCAAATTCATCAAAAAATATAACACATGGTGCTGAATTTCTAGCTCTTTGAAAGCATGTACGTACAGCACGTTCACTTTCACCAACATACTACACAAAGAAACATATATATTTAATAAATGAAATAGTTTATTTATATTCAATTTAAAAATTTACCATATTCATTAATTCTGGTCCTTTAACTGATATAAAATTAATACCAGCTTCATTAGCAACAGCTTTTGCTAATAATGTTTTACCACAACCTGGTGGTCCACATAATAATATACCAGATGGTGCTGATAAACCTAATGCATTTAATTTTTCTGGAAATTTAACTGGTGCTAATACAGCTAATTGTAATTCTTCGCGAATATTTTGTAATGAACCAATATCATTCCATGTTACATCTGGTACTGTAATAAAACCTTCACGTTTTGCTGATGGTTGAACTAATTTAACAGCTTCTTTAAAATCAGACATTGTTAAACATAAATCATGTAAATCAGATTCATTAATTGTATTTATATCATTTTTAAGCCAATTTAAAAGTTCTAATAATGATGGATCTTTTTTTGTTTTTTTAACAATTAATGGCGATGTTGATTTTGGTATTTCATCAATTGAATCGGTTATATCATCTACGGTATTTTTTATTAATTCTGTTGATTTATCTGTAACAGTTTCTTCTGTTGTTCCTGTCTTTGGTTCATTTGTATTTAAATTGTCTGTAGTTTCTTCATGAGATTTTTCTATTTTATCGGTTTCTGTTTGTTTATCATCGTCAACTTCCATTTTATCTTCTTCATCTATTGGTACTTCTGATGTGTCATTTTCAATTGAAGATTTATTATTATCTTTATTTTTTTCAGTATTTTTTTCATTTTCTGATTTATCTTCAATTTCTTTATCATCCATATTAACATTATCCTTATTAATTTCATCATTATTCAATTTTTTATTCACATCAATAGATTCTTCTAGAAGATCAACAATTGGAATGTTTATTTCACCTTCAGCTTGACGTATACGCATTTGATTGAAATATCTTAAAAAATGTAAATATAAATTTGTATGAAAAAGATTTTTGTAGCATAAAAAGTAATTTTTACTCACTTGCGTTTAATAGCAATTGATGCAGCACGAAATGCTAATGCAAATAAATCAGCACCAACATAACCTGGTGTTATTTCAGCAATTTTATCAAATTCAAATGATGGTTCCAATAATAATTTGTCACAAATAACACGTAAAATTTCTTCACGTGCTTTACGATCGGGTATACCAAGTGATATTTCATGATCAAATCGGCCAACACGACGTAATCCTGGATCTAAGATTTCGGGACGATTTGTAGCACCAACAACTAATACTAAATCACCATTATATATATTCTCAAGACCATCTAAACTGCTTATTAATTGTGCAACAATACGACGTTCCATATCTTTCTGGGCATTTAAACGATTTGATGATATTGCATCAATTTCATCAATAAATAATACACATGGTGCACTCATAGCAGCTTGTTCAAATATTTCACGAATACGTTCTTCAGATTCACCAGATACACCAGCAATTAATTCTGTAGCTGGTACATTAATAAATGGAATATCTAATGTCTAAAAAAAAAGTAATGAAAATTATACATATATTATTGTTTAAAATATTATTTTATAATAAAACTTACACCAGCTATAGCTTCTGCTAGCATTGTTTTACCACAACCTGGTGGTCCATGTAATAATAATCCTCTAGGTGCTGTTAAACCAATATGTAAATAAATTTGTGGATTACGATAATGAAATAATAATTCACATAATTCTTTTAATACACGCTCAATACCACCCATATTTTGAAATGTAAATTGAGCATTTTCTATTTGAATTTCCTTTTTATATTTACGTGGTCGTGAATGATGTTGTTGCTGTTGTAATAATATATTATTTAATGGTGGTAATTTATTAGGATATGTATTATTATTACGACCATCATTATTATTATTCTGTTGACCAGTGGAATTTGTAATTTTCTTCCATGCTGGTCCAACTTTATTACCATCACCCATTTTACGTTTTTTATGTTGTTGAATCAACAAATTACTATTAATACCACCATTACCACGATTATTATTTTGTTGATGCTGTTGTTGTGCTGATTGTGGTGGAAATGTTAGTATTTGCTTATCACTTTGTGATAATTTTAATGTACCTACTAATGGTGGTACTTCTGGTGTTGATACTACTAAATCCTTTTGTAGTTGTTGATTTTGGATTTTAGTAAAAGTTATTTCCTTTTTCATTCTTAAATTTACTACAAATAAATAATTTAATTTTCATATAACTTTAAAAAAAAAATCATATTTTTTTTACCTTTATTTCCCTTACCATTTGATAAAGTTTCATCACCACTTTCATCACTGCTAATATCAATTGCTTCATTTGTTGTATTATTATTTGTTCCAGTTGTTGTTGTTGTTTGTACTAATCCTACTGGACCTCCTCCTCCTCCAGCATTTTGATCCAAATTTTTATTTTTTGCATATAAATTTGTTAACATATTATTCATATGATTTGACATTGAATTATCTTCCATCATTTCTAATTCCGAATTACCATCTTCATTATCACTTGATGAATTACTATCAAGTCCATAACTATGTAAAACTGTTTTATAAGCTATTCATATAACAAAAAAATGCAATAATTGCAATAAAAAAATTATTTTTTTGCTTATACAACAAAATTTTTTTGTTTATATTTTATCTTACCTTGTTCCACGAGATTACGAAATGGACCCGATTTTCTTCGATTATATTCACGATAACGCTCTTGTAATTGCCTTGCCATTACCGATACATCAACATAAGTCTGATGAATATTTTCTTCTAAATACTGTAATAAGAAAAAAAAAATATTACATATTTCTGCGAAACATATCACAATTTATTGTTCTTTGTATATTAAAAAAAAACATAACCTCAAATTCTAAAAAAAAAATTATTTACACATTGGCCTGGAAGAATTTGTAATCTGGTTAATTGAAACTTACTTGTTTAACTCTTGGTATAATTAATGGATCATGAAGAATTGGTTTAACTTTTTTAATCATTATGAATTATTTTGTTGATTAAATTTGATTTTTTTTACTAGATTTATGAACCGGAAAACTATTTACAAAAACAAAAAAAAACTTCAGCGTGCGTTAATAAAAATCTATGAAAATTGATTTTATCTTGATAACAAATTTCTATTTTAATAGTTTTACACAAATAAAACTATATTAGATGTTATTTAATATTTCAACAATAGTAAAATAAATTTATGAAGCAAAATGTAAATTCCGTTTTAATTTTGCACGCCAAGCTAATTTGTATTTTTTAAATTTATTTTTCCTCCAATTCACGATTTATATTTTATCTTCACAAAAAAAAATGTTATTTTGTTTGTAAAATTGGCGGCTCTGCTGAATTCTGGCTGCTATGTAACCCAATAAACAAAAAAAAACATGATAATTATCCCAGTAAATAAATTTCAGAGTTTTTATCTATCCCAGTAAATAAATGATGACTGTATCTGAAGAATTAATCTGAATTTGAATAGGCATTTTAAAATGCAATATGCAATAATAGTATATTGGCATTCCACACTTATAATATAGCTAAATTGTGTTGCATTTCAATGAAATAGTTAAAGTTTAAAGTTTATAAAGTTTATTAAATATAAATGGATTCAATTTACAAAAAAATGTAAGTTTGAACAATATTTGCAGTAATATTGCAATTGCATATAACTATTGCTTTATGGAATGTCACGAAATGATATTTGCAATATACTTCACTATTGCATTTTTCATTTTATAATGCCACTTCTGATTAATATAAATAAAAACATAATTTAAATTTTATAGAGATAAATTTGTGTTTACACAACGCATAATGTTAAATGTTACCAATAAGAAAAAACAAAATTTCATCAACGGAGGATTTCCTCATGGGATGCATTGTTAAATCAATAATCATCATAAAATAAATGTACAAATTAAAGCAATTTCTGGCATCTCATTGCGTATTGCTGCCTGTTATGGCCTTAGTATAAATGAAATATAAGCCCAAACTTGAAATATTTCAAAATAATTTATCTTGTTCTCATATGCGCAAGATCCCTTTTAATATCCTTTTTTTGAAATTTTCAGGGAAAAAGGATTATAATATATGTTGTCAATTATATTCAACCTTGTTTAGTGTTTAGTCTCTTGTCCTTTTTTGTTTAGTTTGCACGCGGTAATTATAAGGTCAAAAATTATATTTTTGGTCAATTACAAGAGGTTTAGGTATTTATGGAAAGTAAATTCAGATACAGCTGGTAAGTTATTAATAATCCGACTGAACACGTATTCCAAACTAAAAATAAAAAGAGTTTTTCTAATTGAAATTTAACGTTATAAAGTTAAATTACAATTTTTATAGAAAATAAGAATATATATAAGAGAACATCGAATTTTTATTGATTTATTCCCTACAGCTAAAAATGGATATTCAAATTGTATAATATCCTAAAAGGAAACTTCTACTTCGACATTTTTCTAATTATTTATAATAATTTTTGTACAGAAGTTGTTACGTAACATTACTTTCACAATTATATAAAATATATACATATATGCATGATATATATGTACATACATAATTATCACTTATACATTATGCCTGTATAATATATTATATGGAACGTGACACAATAACCGATATCCTTGCCAAATTATTACAAGGTCGTTTATATGTGCATATTAAATGATTACATATATTATTTTCGACTTAATTATCCTATAAGAGATGTTTTTAAATTATTTGATAAATATTTTAAAAAACTGATATGCAACTGGTACATATCACTATATGTATATCACAAACTGGTGCATAATACACAATATGTATATTTCAATACTTGAAAGTAGGTTCTTTGGCCTTACTTACTTTGCACGAAACGAATATAACAGATTCTATTCACAGGATTTTTCATTAGAAATACAATCTTCTGTATAGTAAAATAAATGTTTCTTTGTGTTACGCGTATCCTAATTGTAACTAATTATTCAATTCATAAATGGATTACCATAATTTTTCAATTAAAAGTTTCCTGGTAAAAATATAAGATATTAAAATATTTTTACAAATTAATTTTAAATACAATGGTAAATAGGCCTCTGAAATTTTGTAATAATTGGATAATTAAATCGAAATTATCCTCTTAGTGAATTTTTTAGGGGGAAACCAGCCATTAAAAATATTTGGTTAACGCGCCTGTAACAGTACCTCATTAGGTGGTGTGGAAAACTGTTATATGAAAACTATATTTATTAAATTATATTATAGATGACACCAAGCTGGTAGGAATTCTTCAATACAAAAAAAAAATATTTAGCAAAAAAAAATTCTGTATATGTATTCCTTTGAGGATAATTGCAACATTTTGGTTCATTTCTTGGGATTCATAAAAAATTTCCCGCAAGCGCAGATATTTATTTAATAATTCAAACTAGAAGCTTTTTATGTAAACAATATTTTAAATTTCAATTTATAAATGATTAGAATAGAATTAAAAAAAATTTCAAACAAATCTTTCTCGTTATTTATTTATTTTAATTAAATTGTTATCTTAACTTTTGGCGCCAAAATAAAAAACAATCAATAGTTTATAGGAATTATATTTAATTCATAGTAATTTACTATTAATATCTTTTTAAAATTAATTTGTACTCGTATAGTAACAGAAAAATGTTGAAAAATCAATAAATTTCAAAAATCTTTGATATTTGTACAATTTAAAAATAAGAATTGGCAAATGGCAATACAAATCTGAATTTAATTCAAGTTTTGTGATATATTTTGACTTATAGATGGCGGCTCATAATATGAAAAGGGCTGTTTGTTAATCGGTTCGGTACCGGTACTACCAATTCCGATTTGCTGAACTTGACATTTCCAAAATTTAAAAGTGTAGTTCAATTGTAAACAAATAAATCGTAATCGCTATTGAGGTAAATTGCCTTATAATTTAATTTTATAATTCTAATCTAATTCAACAGATTTATTAAAAGTAATAGTTTTGATAAATTTTTGTCAATCATTTCTAAGTGTAATATTAATCGTGAAAGAGAATTCTGAATTATTAATTTCAGTAATGGTAAACATGATTGTGTATTCATTAATAACATTTTACAAAATGTATTTATTTATATATTTCTAGTCGGTTTCATTGCATACAGATTTTGGTGATATGAAAATTGAATTATTTTGTGAAGATTGTCCAAAAGCATGTGAAAATTTTTTAGCACTCTGTGCTAGTGACTATTACAATGGTTGTATATTTTTAAGAAATATTAAAGGTTTTATTGTACAAACTGGTGATCCGACAAATACCGGAAAAGGTGGTGAATCAATTTGGGGTGGTAAATTCGAAGATGAACTTAAAGAAAATTTAAAAGTATAAATGAAATTTATAAATATGTTTAATTAATAAATAATAATATTAATTAATTTTTTTTTAATTTTAAGCATTCAGATCGCGGAATGTTATCAATGGCTAATAGTGGACCAGATACAAATGCAAGTCAATTTTTCTTTACATATGCAGCACAACCTAATTTAGATTTAAAATATACAATTTTTGGAAAGTAATTATTAACATTCATATTTAGATACATAATACATTTTATATATACATACATATATGTTACTTTTCAGAGTTATTGATGGATTTGAAGTATTAGATGATTTGGAAAAATTACCAGTTAATCCAAAAACCTTTCGACCATTAGTTGATAAGAAAATAAATAGTGTAACCATACATGCTAATCCACTTGCTGGATAATAAAAATATAAGTAATTATTAAAAAAAAAGAAGAGTAATATTTATGTATAGTAATAAGATATGGGCCAATTATACTTTCCGAACTAAATTGAAGGGATAACAAAAAAGTATATGATGAAAACCAAGTACAGAAAGTTACTCTTTCTTGTTGCAACCAAAAACACGAGAGTAAAATGTTCATTTCCATTTTTTTCGGTAGAAAGCCAAATTATTTACTCCAATCATCAAGGACATAAATTTAGTAAAGGTAGAACTTTGTGATATCGTATAAGAAAATAATTGAGGGCTATTTTGCCTTTCTGTGGGGAAAGTAGTTTCGTACGTCGTATCTTAAATTTACAAAAATAAAACAATCTAAATATAATTCCATATTTAATATTAATTTATTTTGGAATTTTTTTTAAAAATATATTTAGTTAATATTTTTTTTGATAATAGAGTTTTTTTATACTCAAGAAACCATATCGTATTTAAAAATAATTAACAATATTTATTTAAATATATAAAAAAATATTTCATATTAAAAATAAAGTTATAAAGACAAAAAATATTTCAAATTTATATTTTAGTATAGCACATTATTCTTATTTATTTCACTCTTTTAATAATCATTTATTTAAGTGCATATTTGATGCTAATTCATAAAATTGTTACTTAAAAACTTTTTTTTACATTTTTTATAAATTTTAAATTTTTTTTTTACATTTTTTTAAATTTTTTTATTTTTTTTTTCACGTTTTTTTTAATTATATTTTTTTTAAATACAATAAAGCATTTCCTCTTAGTAATAATTACAATTTGTTATTCAATTTTATTCAGCTACTTTTCCACCATTTTAACATACAAAGTATAAGCAAATATAATTTTTAAAATTCATATTTAATTTTACTTTTACCAAAAAGAATTAAAAAAAACTTATTTACTTTAAAAATGTATGTTGTAATTGTTCGTTTTCTATAATTAATGTAAAAAATATCGAATTTGTTGGTTTTAAATTTATATAAAAAGTTAGCTCATTTGAATTCTTCTCTTGAAGCTAATATTGCTCTTTTTAATTTGTTATTCTTCTTAACTTGATAGTTTTTGGTGTTTTAACGATAAAAATATTTCAAAAAATAAATTAAAGAAAAACTAATAATAATAATGAAATGTGATTATAATATTTTGAAGTGTTTTAGTAGTTTACGTTATACGGTATAATATAAATTGTTGATTGATATTAATTAATGTTTGGTAGATATTATATAAAACTTGTAAGTAGGTACTTTCAAAAACAAAAAATTACATGACAAAATAAAGTAAAAATATAATGTAGGTGTAAAATGTGATATTTAAAAAAAAACGAAGTTATTGATATTATTCTGATTACATAGAAGTTGTTGTTGAAATTATTCTGATTACAGTTTTTTTAATCCTCAATATTATAAATGAGGAATAAATTATTATCATTTTCATGACCTTCTTGATTTGGTGGTGCTAATGGCGATTTTTGTCCCAATGGTTGAAAACCTAAAAACAAAAATGTTTTTACCAATTGTGAACGATCTGGACGATCTTTGCGCATGCATAAAACAACAGCATCAACGTCCAATTTATCTTCAGCAAATTCCAATAATGAAATAAAAGATTGTTTAGAGGCTTCTGGTAATAGAATATCAGGCAATGCAACATATAAGATGTTATTAGATGGGCATAAAACCTAAAAATTAAATATAAAAATATTATTACATAAATTATCGTAACATAGATGATACCATTGATTTAAAATCAATGATGATACCCAATTAACAAGATATTTAAATCTAAAAAACTAGCCTAAGTAGCTCTAAGAAAAAATATACAATGTTTCAGCACTGACTGAAATTATTAATCCGTCTCAGTTTCAGAAGAACCACAAAGGTTTACAACCAAGTATACATATGTATATAAAAAAAATACTTACGGTATCCCAAATGCTATTGGTCTTCTCAGTTACATGTAATTTAATAACAATTCGCATTGGACGTTTTTGTTGTAAGATTTTTTGAACAACTTCCTGACAATCATCTTCAGAACATGTTGATAATATATCATCAGAACATTTAATATTATTATCACCAATATAATCATCAATATCAGAAAAATCAGATGTTGAATTATTGCTAACAGATGAGCTAGTTGAAGAAGAACGCCTTTTGGATGAACTCACAGATGTTTGTCGATTGTTGTAATCTAAAAAATAAAATTAATTTATTGATAAAAAATATAATAATTTATGTATTTACCAGTTAAGAGGGATGTCGTATTGTGATCTGTTCTTCGGTTGTTAGGGACATCAGGACCACCACAGAGGCCCTACACCGAGAGAGATGGAGTAGGATTCATTCGACATGGTAGTAGAATTAGATGAACTTGACATGGTACGTCCTTTACCACTACTACTACTACTACTAGACATTGTACCGCTAAAAAAGCAAAAAGGAAATATAATTCAATTAATTTAATTTTTAAGTTATATTGAGATATAGTTCTTTCTTTAATCATTCCAAAAAATATAATTTCTTAAATCTAAAATAGATTCTAAAATGAAATGTATTGAATTTAATTTATTAATATAATTTTTTTTAAAGAACCATAAAAATTTCTAAAAATAAATTTATATACGGTATACATATTTTGTTTGTTTGTTTATATTTATATTTATATTATTATAATTATCAGGCAATAAGTTGGTTCTACGCAGCAAGCAGTATTATAACAATGTGTTGCAAAACAATATTACAGACTAACCTTCAAATAAACTTGATTTGAAATTTGAAAATATCTATATGTACCTACATATTATATCTTAATCTTATACATTATGATGTGTGTTATCTTCAGAAAAATTTATATAACTAAATAATAGATATAAAATTATTAATTTAAAAAAATTAATCATTTACGACTTGTTTTCATAATTAAAATAATTGATTCTACTTTTCTAGAGTACCGCAAAAATTTTAACGACGACGTAAAAGAAATTCAATTGAATTTATGTACATACATACCTATATCACGTACATACATTATTGATTAGATTTTGTTTAAACAAAGACAAGTCAATTAAATTAGAAATATTTTAACTGGTTTGTATTTTGTTTAACAATCTAATCAATAAAAACACTCAATTAATTGATCTTAATAAAAAACATTATTATCGTGTATGAGGTTGGTATATGTACATATGGATGTACATGTACCTATATATAGAATTTATTTATTGTTATTTATTTATTGTTATAAATAATTAACCCAGCCAGTATTTGAGAGATAAGAAAATTTATTTGTATATATTAACATTTCCTACTGTAAATCAAATTGAACCAAAAATTAAATAGGACAGATATCACGAGTCCGAAAATAAAATTTATAAGAAACGAACTTAATTTGTATTTAATTTAACTGATTAACATAATGTGAAATTTAAATTTAACTTATTATTTATTCTTGATAATAAACAAAATTTAAATTAAAAGACAATTATTTAAAATTATATATTTTATTAAAGAGCAAAATAAAAATTAATATTGAGGATATTCACCTACCGTGAGGAAAAAATGAAATATAGTTAAATGAAAATTTAAATATAAAATTTTGTATATTTCCAGTGTCAATGCACCCACAAATATTGTCTACAAAATGTTAAAATATCACGTTTCTTTTTAGTCTTTACAAAATATTTCAAATTAAAGTTCAATTATATATCTTCTTTTTTTTTAAAATTTATCACAGATCTGTTACTACCAGATAAAATTGTCTTTACATTCAAATTGAGCGATATTTTTTAAGTAAAAATTATTATTTAATTTTAAGGATATTAAAACCGTTTTCTATAAAAAAAATTCTATTTCACTGACAAAGTTAACCGAACGATTGCAATATTATAAATAACTAAACTAATTAATAAAAATAGTCTATTTATAAATAAAGCAAAATATGAATTTAGCGGAGACAATCGAGAAAATGAACTGTTGATGGCAATGGCAACACACAACATATTGGAGAAGACAGAACAACAATAATGCCTGAAATACATGTGCAGAATTATGCATGCAGAGCAGCAAAAATAATTTAGAATACACGGTTTTATATGGAACCAAATACATGGAATTCTGCACTGCATGCAGCGGATGCAAGTCGTCTCTATTACCTTGTTTCCATGACGAGTTCAACTCGAGTTGAACTGGAGTTAGCGTGCATGGAAATAGGGGTTGAGTTGAGTTGAGTTGGAATGGAACGAATAATTGATGGTTCCATTTCAACCCCATTTTAACTCAACCCAACTCAACTCTGTACATGGAAACTAGGTATATTTCTACTTTCGCTGCGCAGCGGCAGTGTTACCACAACACAAAACGTTCAGACTGACAACTTAGGAAAATAAAATTTAAAAATTACATTGAAATTTGACAATTTTATCAATGTTTTGATTTATTTTCATTTATTTATTTTCAAAATGGAGGAAAAATTAATAGAGTTCATAAAACAAAATGATTTTATTTTCAACAAACAAAATAAAAATTACAAAAATATTTATAAACATAAAAATATTTATAAAAAAAAATTTCAATTATGTCAAAAAAAGCTGCACATGTATTTTAAGTGCATCGCTGCATGCAGCGCTGCGTGCAGAAATTCTGCACATGTATTTCATCTATAAGAGGAGTTATGTTATGTTATCGTTATCAATTAACAAATCAACTTAACTCTACTCAAACAAGAAACAGCAACACTTGAAATTCTTCATCATTTCTCTTTTATTTATTTACTCAAAATTTCATTATGAAAAATTCCATTGAAAATTCTTATATTTCAATTGTCATTTATTTAATTTCAGCCTGAAAAAATAGGAAGAAAAATTTCCCTTAAAATTTAAATTACAAGAATAATTTACGTTGGCAACACTACATCAAATATTACTCTTCGTACCCAGTAAATTATTCATTCATTTATAGCGTACTTTGATATACTTTTTCATTTTGATGCGCTGTAGTAAGTGTGGTTGAATTTTTGATTCCTTCAATAGAGAAATATGAGATTGTTGTACTGGAATCACTCAAAATGCATGCATAATTACTCGATTTTCAGTTTATTTTGTTTTTCTCCTATGTGTAAGTTTTGTTTAAATTTAAATTAACTATTAGCATTAAAATGGAAGAGCTAAATAAAATTACTAACTAGACATGAGAACGTTACTCACTGATTTCCGGCAAATGTAAGATTCGAAAGATCCATTTTTAACACGTTGAGTGCCTTCATATATATTAATACTTCATGGCGTAGTATGTTATAACGTGGGGCAGCGTGTGGCATAAAAATGTTATGTTTGTAATCTTTTCGTTTTCTTTCATTTTTTACCTGCATAAAAAAAATATCCCGATTTACATACTTTTATTAAGGTTCCATTTCCATTTCATTCCATTTCCAAACATAAAAATGTAGTGTGTACCGTTAAATATACCTTGTTTCCATGACGAGTTTAACTCGAGTTGAACTCGAGTTAGCGTGCATGGAAACAGGGGTTGAGTTGAGTTGAGTTGGAATGCAACGAATAATTGATGGTTCCATTTCAACCCCATTTCAACTCAACTCTGTACATGGAAACTAGTTAATAGACAATATAAGTACTCTGCCTAATAAAATGTTTTTTTTTTATATAAAGTAGTTAAAATTATATAAATCAATCTTGTCCTTATTTCAAAATGAATTTAAATATAAAATAAATTTTTTTCTTTAGGTTTCGTTATTAAATTTTCAAGTTGTTAAAATTTTCAAGTCTTTATTGATAGTTTATTTGAATATTTTTTCGTTGAAAATTACGTTTTTTCTTGAAACGCTAATAATTTTATGTCATACCACAAAATTATATTACTACATAAATTTTATTGATAACTTTGAATACTACACTTATAGAAAAGAAATTATTTGATGGGATATTGTCAAGGGGTATTTTTTAATTTGTTTTGGAAACTGAAAACATTTTGTTGGACATTTAACAAAACATTAAAACCTCAACAAGATCAAAATAAATATAAAAAAGATATTAATAATATGGGTGGTTGTCGTTGTATATTTCGTGATTGTCATGTAAATTCAGCATCATATCCAGGAATGCATTTTTTTCATTTTCCAATAAAACAAAAAGAAAAATTAAATTTATGGATAAAATATGCTAAAGCACAGCATATATTAACTTTAACACCAAGCCAAATGAAAAATAAAGTTATTTGTAGTACACATTTTCGTGATGAATGTTTTATGAATTATAAAAAAGATCGTTTAACACGTGAAGCTATACCAACATTAATACGTTTAAATAAACCAAATATGGTTTTAGATTTTGAAAAGTCTGATGATCCGACACCAACAAAATTACCAAAAACAACAGCTAAACATTTATTACCGCCACAACAATTGTCAAAAAGAGACAAAGAAGAGCAAGAAGATAATAATGATGAAGAATCAATTGAAATTGAAAAACCTGAAGAAATATTTTTAGAATCAATAGAAAATGATACAGCATATGATAATATATATTTACAACCTAGTATATCTAAAACAAAATCAATAAATTGTATTGATGATGATATTACAGAAAATTATTTTTCAATAATTGGTTTAGATAAAGAAGAATTGGAACATGAAAAAGTAGTAAAAGTATTAAATAAAAATGTTAATAATAATGATGATGAAAAAGAAGAATTATCAACACCACCACCACTTAAAAAAACAAAAATATTTTCTACAGCACCGAAAATATTAAATCGTGATGCAAGTCCAACAATACATAAAACTAATACAACAGTTAATAATAAATCAAAATCAAATTCACCAAATGCAAAGAGAAAGACAATTTTATTGAATGGCACAAAAACAATAAAATTGTATAAAAATCCAAAGAGAACTTTACAAAAATGTAATAATAATAATAATATGAAAAAAGTTAATCGTACAAATGTTATTGATTATGATGAACCAACTATTATTAATATGGAAGAAATTGATACTACACCAATATTTATTGATAAAGATAATCTTGTTATGGAAAATGTTGAAAAAATTACTAATGATATTTTGGATAAAGTAAAATTCGATTATGAAAAAGTAATTGAAGAATTAAAAGATAAATTAAAAGCAAAAGATGATGAAATTATTAAAGTAACACAAATAGAAACTGTAAGTACATCAAAACAAAGTGTACAAACATCACCACAAACATTACAACAACCAAAACAATTAACTAAAGGACAACTTTTTAATGGTATTAAAAAATATTTATGTCCATCTATGTCGGCATTGGTACGTATGGAAATGTTTAGTGAACCAGAAAGAGATTGGAAATATGATGAAAAACAAGCTGCTGTTGAATTATTACAATTAGGTGAAACAGTATTTGATTATTTCCGTGATGAGTGGAGATTTCGTTTACCACCAAAAAAAGATGTTGAACAATGGATGTCAGCTAATGCTAATATTGATGATGATGAAGATCTTTAAACAATGTAAATAAATTTTTTTTTTTTATATTTTTAATTAAAAAAATTTTTTTTTTTTAAGAGGGAAATTATGTAAGAAAATATGAATTTGAAGTCTGATATTCTAACTATTTCCAACTGATTTTCAAAATAGATATAATTAATATATATTTTATAATAGGTATATATAATTATAACAGATATAATAGAAATAGTTAGGAATGTTGAATTTCAAATATTTAAGTTAAATTTTGCATTTTTCCCACAATCCATTCAAAAAAGACGAAATTACAGAAAAACATTCGTAAAATAAAAATAAATATTTTTGTAATAATGCGTTCAGCATAATTTTTTAGTATGACAGTTTTATCGGTTATTAAAAATATTAATTGGAGTTAAAATAATAATTTTAAAATAAAATTATATACTTATAATTTTTTTTTTATAGTTATAAGTTTAATTTCGGTAATACAAAAAAAAAAATTTGTTTGAAATACTTTAGATTTTAGAATAATAAAATTATATAATAAAAAATAAATTGTTTTCGTTTTACTTCAATTGCAAAACAGAAAAAGTCTCACAACATGAGAATACACATTTTCAAAAATTCACATATTTATATATTATAAAACATCTTTTTTAGAATCTGAAAGCCTTAGACACTCTATAACAAATATTTCAATTACTGAATTTATAACGAAATTTAACGAAAATCTATATACGAAATGTGGGATTTAAGAAATAGTCTCTGAAGGTTCATAGTTTTGAAGTTTGTTGTACATTTCGTCAATTTAGAAGCAGAAGGAGACCAGTAAAATGAGACGACGATATTCATGAGACCGTCGCCTTTTACACTACTAGTGAAATGAGACGACAATCATAATCGGGGTGATTCAAGTTCCAAAAAAATAAGTAAATTGACTTATGGATTTTTGATGAAGTAGTAAAGTGTGTATTGGAATTCAAGAACTTAGTTTTTTTCAGCCCTGATTTTAACAACAACCTATAAGCAGTTTAATTAGTACACAGTAAAAGTTTACATCGACAAAATTGTGACTTTTAATTGCTTTTTGTTTTTTGATACACAAATTGATACTTTGATGTCAGTTTTGTTATCTTTTGGCTATATGTTCTCTAGTAGCATCTGAAATGATAACAAATCCATTCTAGTTAAAACAATTTTTTATCGTTTTTTTTTATTGTAAATATATTTTTTTTATTTTTTTTAGTGTTTTCCTTTTTATTTCAAATCTTCTTAAACTCTATACAAAAAAAAAAGTAAAATGGTATATAACATATTTGTTTTTTTTAAATTAATTTACTTTCAAAATATATAATTTTTTTCTTCTTCTGTTTTTAATATATTTCTTTTACACATTTTTTCTATATTTTATATTTATAAAAAAAAAAAAATATTTAAACGCAAAGCGTAAAATAATAATAAAAAAAATATAATAATTACAACATAATTAAAACATAAAAATAAAGAGAGAGAAACAGAAAATATAAACAAACTAAAAATATATAAATTTAAAAGAAAATTTCTTAAACCAAAAAAACATAAGAAAAAAGGAAATCATTTTCAAAAAGTTTAAAGCATTAAATTTACTTCTTCTTTTTTTTAAAGAGAAAATAAGAAAAAAATAATGGCATTCTATTTTTTATATATTATTTTAATATTTTTTATTTAAAATCTAAATTTTGTAAAATAAGAAATATTTTTGATTAGTATTTTTAATTTTTTTTTTATAATTTAGACATTTATATAATATTATTTATAATTTAATTAAATTAATTAGTTTGTTAATTTTTATTTAATTTAAGATTTTTCAAATTCCTTAAAAACAAACTAAAAACAAAAAAGAAACACACACGAATTTTTTTTTTCTGTTAAATTTTTTTTTTATTTTTTTTTTATTTATAATTAATTTTGATATTAATTATTATTTATAATAATTTTATTTTTTTTTAAGTACAATAAATTTTATTATTAACAAAAAGAACAAAAATCATTATTTGAAATATTTCAGGTATAAATTTAGCGAAATTTTTATTTTTCATATATAATAATTTTTGTAGCCAGAAAAATTATGGTTAATAAATTTTTGAAATTTTATTGCCAAATTTACAAAAATATAAATAGAATTATTTTTTTTTTTTTTTTTTTTTTCAAATAAATTAAATCAATTTTCTTATATTGGTGGAAATTTCTATTTTAAGTTTTTCTATTTTTTTTTTATTTGTATATAGTTTCTTCTGTATATTAATTAAATATTTATAAATGGACGGTAACAGAATCACCAACATATGGATCCTGTTCGGCTAAATTAATTTCACTATTTGTAGGCATTTTAATAATTTTTGTATTTAAATGATTTTTATTATTAAAATTATTATTATCATTTATTATTATATTATTATTATTATTACTATTATTTAATTCATCAGATTTACTAGATTTTGATGAATTTGTTGTGCTACTAGATGATTTACGTGATAATGATGATGATGATATTGATGATGATGGCCAATTTGGTTCATTATGATTTTCATTATCTGGTGTCATTGATATGTCAGACATAATTCCACTTTCTATATGGAAAAAAAATATTAAAATATTGACAAAATTATTTAATTAAAATTTTTAACCCCAGGTTCGTGACTAAACAATATACTATCAGGATAACATTTTTTTACATTACTAATTTTATGACAAATTATACATATATAAGCTTGCTATCTAATCTAGATAGTTTACATCAGTCTGGTCGAAGTACCTGGGATTATAAAGATCAAAAATGAATTTTTACCCATTGACAATTGACTAACTAATGTCGTTGATCTTTGATGTTTTTTATTATTTACTACTGTAGTACTTAAAGGTGTTGTTTCATTAATTAATTCTAAACCACCAGATGATGGATTTTTACAATTATTACCACTACCATTTGCTGAACCATTACTTATTGATGAACTACTTGTACCAGATGATAATGAACTTTCTGATATTAATGAATTTGGTCGCCGATTTGTTGATTTATTTGAATCAGGTGGTAATGTACCAGCAAAAGAATGACGAAGTTTTGGTGCTAACATAATAACAAAGAAAATTTAAATTATATAATAAAATAATATTTTCATGTCAATTACCTTTTCCTAATTGTGAAATTGTTATTGAACGATCATTAATTTGATTATGGCTTGGTCTTATATCTAAACATGGTTTATTTCCAATTCCCATTGATGACATTTCAGCTAAACGAATTTCTATACCGCAAAATATAAATAAATTATTAGAACAAACAAGAAAATGTCTATACATTTTATTTAAAATTACCTCGATTCCTTTTTGCTTGTTTCCAAAGTAATTTTGATACTTCATCAGTCCATGCATTTTTTATATCTTCTGACATACTTTGTAATGTCCATGTATCTTCTGGTTTACGTTTACGAAACCATATTTCAAATTTTGTTGACGAATCACTAACATGTGCTGTTAAACCAATATCAGATGTTTTAATACTATTTTTATATATATAAATATCGAGATTCTATAAAAAAAACCGGAATTAGTTTCATTATATAGAATTTTTTTTGAAGATTTATATATATTTATACCTTATGATCTGGAAATCTTCTAGCTTTACTAAATAAAACTAATTCTTCAAATAAAAAGATTTGTCGTAAACATTTTTTACCACCTCGTCCTTGCCATACTAAAAATTCATTTTGTCGTAATAATCTACCTTGTTCTTTAACATTAACATCACAATCCCTTAACGAATCCATAGCTAATAAATCATTTCCATGACGTAATTGAAATTTAACCATTTCTTCAGCTCTTTGTAATTCCTCAACATCAGCAGCAATATCTTGAAAAACTGGACCCTAAAAAATTTATTTATATATAATTAAATTTTATATACTATAGAATTTAAATTTTTAATAGTTATAGTTTTTACGGTAACATTATTGCATGCTTTGACTAATTGTTGTAATAGTAATGCATATTTTCCCATTCTTTGAACTGGTTTCAATAAATATGAAGCTAAATCCATTTTATCATTTAATTCAATTTGTTTTGACTAGATAACAGAAATTTTATCAAAAATATATAATTTTATTTTTATTTTTGTTATATACCTTAAAAAATGCTGTACCATATTCACTCATAAGCGTATCACTTTTTGGTTTATTTTTATTATATAATGCATATAAATAAAATTTAGATTCATTTTCTAAAAATGCTGCACCAACTTTTAATGGATTTGTTTCATATTGTTCTAATTCCGTTAAAAAATGTGGTTGATGAAATTCAAATATTTTTTCTAAATTACCAAATATAACATTACGTTGACCACGCATTGCTTGTGGTATATCATCACGTAATAATTCATCAACATAATTTTCAATAACATAATATAATGATCTAACATAATCACGTTCTGTAACAATCATTTCTCTGATTATTAATAGTAATTGTCTAGAAAATAAAATAAAGTTATATAGAAATAATTCACAATTTAATTTAAAGAAAATTACAAATTAAAATTAAAATCATGCGATAATGGAATTGTAATACAGAATCATTATAGCAAAATTTAGATAATACAAATTATAAGATAACCCAAGCTCTTATTTTTCCTTTAAAATTCCATAAATTGAAGTACAAATATTTTTAACATTGAAAAATTATATTTTCATACTATAAAATTCAACATTTTGCTTCACCTGTTAAGAATACAGAAAATTATAAAGGTCCTTTAATGATTTTTAAGATGGCCGCCTGAATTGAAATGTAATAAAAAATGAATACTTTGTGCACCGCCTTTTTTATAATGGCTTACAAAATTCTATTATTTTTTTCTAGGAACAATTGAAAACAACAACAAATTAATGATGGCCGCTCTTATTCTAATGAATGCAAAAATCTTAACTCCGCCCACTTTTATATTGATAAATGATAATAGAAAATTTAAGTTCAATGGTCAGTCGTAGTGCGAATTTTGACAACGTAAGACGTAAGTTCATTTTTTTTTAAATTTTTTGTATGTAAATATTTAAACTTTTTAAATTAGTGACATTTTTTGTAACATTTTTAAAGGATGAATATTAAAGTATATTAAAAAATGTGTTGTGTAATTAATTTTCTGTGAATATCAAATGATTTTCTTGGGCTAATTGATTTTCTTGGTGAGTTTAATAAAATTTTAATTATAATAAATTAAATTTTTACCAACTTTTTATTATAAAATTTATTAAGAGCTTTACTTTCTCTATTACTTTTTTTATTTCTGCATATATCCTGAAGTTGTTAGTTTACCAGTTTGGGTTATCTTTTAATTAATATGATCTTTAATTAATAGCTAAACGATTTGAATTAATTTCTTTAAAAACTGCCAAAACTTACTTTTGTATTTTGGGATCTAAACGACTTAACTCCTCCATTTGTGATAAATCTAAATTTGATGTATGACATTGTAAATGTGCATTTGCTTCAATTGGTGAATGTGCATCTAGAAATTGTTTTGAATTACGTTCAAAACAATCTTCTTCCAGTTCATCACTGTCATGACTAAATAAATTAATAAGAATAATTTATTATCAAAATTTTCCCTAAACTTTATGAATGAAGAAATTAAATTCATTTACCTTTTATCACACAAATTACCAGCTTCATCAAAACTTTGACATGAACAAACTCTTGATAATTTTGTATTACCTTCACACCGATCACAACCACCTAAACCAGAATCAGCAATTTTTGAATGATCTTCTTCATCTTCATCATGATTTTCTATTCGTGTAATTAATTTCTCTGATGGACAATTATGAAAATCATGTCGATTATTATTACTAACATTATTATTATTATTTGTTGGTAATGTATTATTCAGTGTCGTTGTCGTTTCATTTCTCCAACAATTACAATTTAATAAATCTTCATCTGTATTTGGTGTTGTTGGTGATTTTAAACGATCGGCAGATGTTGTAAAATTTTGCTGTTGTTGATAATTTAATTTCATTGTTGATAATTTTTCTAATTTTCCACTTTGATGCTGTTGATGTTGTTGTAATTGTTGAATATGATGACTAATTCTACGATTACGATATTTTTCAATTAAACCAGGTACACCAATTTTATCAGCTAATCTTTGCATTTCTAATTGTATATCATCTTCACGTATTTGTAAACTAAGTAAATGATGTAATCTAGATGCACCTTCAATTTTTTCTCTAACACATTCTAAACGTTCACGAAATTCATTTAATATTGTTTTAAATAATGTTCCATTATCTTTAAGATTATCTAATTCAATTGCAGCATCATAAAGATCTGAACCTTTAGCCAAATGTTTCTGTAATTAAAAAAATTTTATATTATATATTTTTTTTTATTAATATAATACAGGGTGATCCCCAAATTTACAATCCACGGTATGCCAGAGCACAGCAAATGATTTAAATTTTCGTCAGTTTTCGAAATTGTAAGCAAATTTTTAAAGATTTTCATATATATTTAAGAAAATCTTTTCTACAATTTTTTTCTCACAATGTAAAATTATATGAATCATTTATTTGCGGTTCACCCAATAAAATATATACATATTTATAAATATTTACCATTGATACAAAATAATATTTTTCAAATTCTTGTTCATGATCCTTAATTACATCCTCACAATCAAGTTGTACATTTGTGAATTTCTGTAAAGTCTCTTCACCATCATTTTTTATCCATAAAGTGACCTGAATTTGTAATATATAGAAAAATATAATAATATTAGAAATTTTCTCGTCATTTGGCTTTTACTTTAATATAAATAATAAACCAACAAATATAATATTTTCGATTTCGCATGCAATTATAACTCTATAGCTACTAATACACAACTCTGACTTAAATTAAAATAGAAAAACATTAAAAAAAAAAACATGAGAAAATTCTTTATGAGATTTTCGTGAAAAATTCACTATATACCATAACTATAGCACTTGCTGCATTAATCGCTTCCACTTCATAAAAAATGAAATCTAACGATTTAACCGGTCGTTAATTAATGTGATTAATTAATTTGAAAAAAAAAATATATATATTATATTTTCATATCAAGATCAATTTTTTTTAAGGTTGCTTTACTATGCTTCTTATTAATGAAATAAAAAAAACCAAAGAGAATTGGTGGCGTTACTATTAATGGTGGTGCACCTACTAGAGTAATTTGCTATATAGTAAAGTGCATCAAGATTAAATTATATTTTTTTTTAATGTTTCACAAGGTAAAGATTGATTTTTTTTTCTTGTCTTAAAAGAATAAAATGGCAATTTAATGACTTCATAAAAAAAGTAAGACTTATCTCTTTATTAAATATAAAAATTATTGGTATATAATTTAGAGTGAACTAGGCTTGGTTTTTAATTAACTGACATTATTTGGTACGATATGGAATTTTTGTGTTAAAGAGTATTTAATTTATTTTGATTTTATTTATTTTTTGCGATGTAAATCATTATTTTTTTTTTATATATGTATATACACTTCAAACTTGGTGCTAAAAAGCAATTAAATTCCAATGTTTAAAGTGATTTTCATCATGTTTATTTTTTTCTGTGCGTGTACATAAATAAAAACAAAAAAAATTAATATAAATTCATTTGATTTTAAAAAATAAATAAATTACAAAAGTATTAAACGTACAGTGGTAGAGGAGAAGAAGAAATATGGGAAGAATATAGTACACCAATAAAAAAAACGAGCTTAAATTAGGATAGCAACACTGAAAAATGATCTTTTATTTGGAGTACCACCGAAATAATGGGCATAAAACGAAATTTTGTTGTTCGAATTTAAAATATTTCCTGATACTCGATGGCAATTAGGACCAGCGCACTGTAACTTTCTGTATATTGTATAATTTGTCTTATCCTTGTCCTTTCTGTAATATTTTCAAGAATGTGACCAGAAAACTGCCGTTTACAATGCATTCATTAATTACACAAAAATGGTTATAAGATACGTAAAAAGTTGCAATTTTGACAATATAAAAAATTTGATCATAATTATAAATTTTCACTTTCCATTTATGAGAAATATAATTCCAAAAAAATTTTTTGCATTCCAAAATTCGAAATCCTCAGATTAAAAAAATAACCATTAGATTTCTGTCGGCAAAGATTAAACTAAAACAATTTGTCGTTTTAAAACGAAAAATTGATCCTATATTTAATTATTTTAACAACTACGCCACTGGCTAAAACATAAAATATTATGCTTTATAAACAGTAAATTATACCAATTTATGGGTAAATTATAATTAAACGCTTTCTTTAATTGTATTTAAACAATATTAAATATACAAGACGGTAGCGACAATGTCGAATCATCAATTAATGTTATACTCTATACATACTCTGCAATTATGTGAAAAGAGTTTTGATTTAATTACCATTGATATTATTTACCATGCTTTACTTTAATTAAAATTTTTCACATTATTTGATCTTTTAGTATTTTTATTTATGTTTTGGCTAAAAATTTTGCTGGATATTTTTTTTTTTGGATATAACATAAAACTTTCGTCATAATTTAATTTCTTTTCTTATATTTTTTTTTTTACTGTATGGATGAAAATTTGATTTTTCTTGTTGTTGTTAGTTTTGTCGAGAAGTTTTCTTGTGTAAAATAAAAATCATAATTGGCAATTTGAATCATCGGGTACATCAAAAGTGAACATTATTAAATTTTAGCCATATAGTAGCTATATGGAGCCTTATTAAAAACCATTTCTCTTTCGAAGGGAGAATGTTTTTTTATTTAATATCATTAATTGCGACAATATATTTAAAACCATGAATGGAAAGGAAGATTATTGGACATTTTTGTTGTTGTTTGTTGCAATTATTTAATGAGTTTTTTTAAATATATATATATATATATATATATATATATATATATATATATGGTTAAACATTTTTTTGTACAAATATGAATTGGGAATTCATTTTGAGTTTTTTTTATGAATATACGCAAAAAAAACTATATATACTATAAAAAAATATATTTAAGAAATTATTATATTACTCGTAATTTACTAAAAGGTACAAGGAAAAAAAAAAAAAAGAAAACATAAAATTAAATGCACTCCATGGTTTTTGAAAAAAAAATGAATAAATTTCCTGAATGATTGTAAATCATTTTCGATAATCAAAAAGTAAAATTACTTATTATTATTATACTAACTTGTATTTAAATTTAATTGATATGAATTTTTTTTTATGAGCAATCAAAATTTCACCCCCATAGCAAAATTATTGTATATAGAAAAAATTAGGAAAATTATGGCTATAATAAATCGTGAAAATTTTTACACATAAAAAATTATTGGTTAATTATGGATTTGAGAAAATATATATGTACAACACGTAAGACTTTGGATTTGCTGTATAAGTTAATTATTTTTGGGGGATTTTTTCTCTAGCTTAGGAAATTGAATAATGGAAAGCTTAATAGTCTTTACCTAAAGTTCAATGATATGATTTTTTTTTGTCTATAATTGGTTTAATTCTTTAAGTATATAGTTTTACCTGATAGTTTTTATATTATTGTTAATTAGCCATTTAAAGTTGACTACGTTGCTATTGCAGACATAGCAATTGATTTTGCTGTGAAGAACGAAGGATGAAATTCGATCAGGAAGGCAGAGAAGTTTATTCGATCAGGGACAATCGGAACATATGTAGCTAGAAATAGAAACTTAGGGCAGTTGCTTTTACTCGGGTTCTTGTGTAGACAAAATATGGAATGTTTCGTACCTGGAAGAATTATAGTCCTACAAATTAGTCAGACAATATTATCTGTATACAAGGTATGACAAATTGTTTATGCTGACATAAAGGATTGTATAATAATACATAATCAGTGAAAGATCAATTATTGCAACTGACAGTTTATTAATTCTGTCTGATACGGTAGTTTCTTGTGAAGAATTCGTACAGCTCGAAAAGAAAGGAAATAAAGAACAGATTGTGATTATATAAAATTAGTTAAATATTTCCTTCAATTATAAATTGTATAACCAGAAATAACCATCTGCTATGCAAAAGTCCACCATCGATGCTAAAAGAAATATGAAAGGATTCATATTTATAAAATTTTTATCTGGCACGTAGCACTAATATAAAAAATTATATTAAACATTTTTCTTTATAATATTAAACTTAAATAATTTGTTTCATCTTCTGTGCAATTTTTATTTTAATTTATAGTGAACCATAAAAACTGACAATAATTCAGTATCATTTGTAAATTAAGACACTCATAATCGTATTTGGCCAGATTCAAAAAAACACAATAATTACACAGAATTTTACGCCACCAAATACAAAATTATGAAGAAAAAAAAAACGCAGAGAAAAACAAGTCTGATGTGATTTTATGCAAAAAGGTCTGCGATAAAATAGGTTAAAGGTGATCATTAGGTTAACATTTAATCGATAATTTTATTTTTAAATTGTAATTTCAAATTATTTTTTATTTATATAATTTTCCATTTTTTTTTTTCATCTTTCTTCTTCTGAATTTTTATTATTCCACATTGAAATGATTTTTATTTCAAAGATTTTCTTTTAATTTTTTTTAGCATTCCGTGTTGTACTTATAAACATTATAAAATGTGCGTGATTTAAATAAATATTATAAAAAAAAAAACACATTTTCCAATTTAAAAAAATGTTGTAGTTGATTTTTTCATGTTTTCATCCAAATTAATGTCCGCATGCCGCGTAAATGTGAGAAAATTATTGAAATGCTTATTCAAAAATCTTGGTTTTATTTTTTTTTGGTCAATAACTTTTTCCTTGAAATTAATTTCTTGAAAACTATGAACAGAAAAAAAAAAACAGAATGATATCTTAATTTCACATAAATTATTAATGCGCGAATAATTTTATTTTTTTTTTGGGAAAAATTTCCTCTCATTTAGTTTGGGGCTATAAAATTTGTGTTTTTTTATGTTTTGATTTATACAAAAAATATTTTATGAAAATATTTCAATGTTTTTTTTTTGTTTATAATCATCGGTTGATCAGTATTCAAGATTGAAAATGTTTGAATGAAAAAAAAACAGAGCTGGGATATTGTAATATTTAAAGTTGTTATGGATTACATGTAAAGTCCTTAATTCTGTCACAATTTATATGCAAAAAAGCAAGTAAATGTCTGGAAATTTCAACAGGTAAATTCACGTAACTTCCAGCCATACTGTTGATCCCTTAGTTTAATCTCAGGAAGGATGCCTCAATAATTAATGATAAATTTATATGAAACGATAAATACAAATCCAACTAACCAGTTTCGGAAAAATTGTGACAAACATTACACCCAACTTAAGTACTATACTTTTTCGTTACAATTCAGTATTTTTGAGTACTTTATTACAGAGTAAAATTTGCCCAATTCTGTTGTTAATCTGTTAATCTACATTACCGACATTTTCTGCTCTGTACTATACCAAAATTTATAATAAATAAAAAATTTTTTTAATGTAAAATTGCGTAAATTTACCGAAACAATGATAAATTATTATTTTATTACAATTTCAAATTGTTTTTAAATTATTTTAATGAAGAAAACATAATAAAAAAAAATTTTATTGCATAGTCTGATCAAAAAAAAAAAATTAAAATTTGCTGCACGCTTTTATAATTTAAATGAAAAATTATATATTAATCATCCAGCAATAAAATATTATATTGAAAAAATGAAATGCAGAAAGCTATGAAGATTATTGATGAGTAAACATTAAATTAAAAAAAATATATAAATTTAAAATAATTGTAAAATTCAAATTTATCAATTTAATTATATAAAATATCAAAAATGAATAACTTTCGATTATATTTATCGGCGCGGAATGCCATATAATGATAATAAGCCGGAAAAATGTTATAGGTCAACATTTGATTAATCAACATTGTATTATTAAATTTTTGCAATCACTTGCAAAATATTCAAAACTAGAATTGGTTAATATTCTAAGTATATAAATTATGTATAGAAATTGTCTTATAACTTCTTAGTAGGTACATAAAAAATGTTAAGAATTCGACCTCCTACAAAAAAAAAGCCATAAATTGTTAAGGATTATTGGATTATTGACAATTAGATTGTTTGGCGAACACAAAAATTATATACAAAATTATCTCCTCTTGAAAAGTCTCACAATAAAAAAAAGTATATGGTAATAAATTTTTTCCAGTAAAGGTTTTATTTTCTTAATTCTGATTATGTTTTCGTTTTGCTTTTAATGTACAAATAAATCTTTTAGGTTAAAAAAAATAATCAACCGACCATTAACAAAACGCGTAATGAATTTTTATTTAAATTAACTTTCGGTCGCATTGATATTTTCTTTATTTGAAAACTAAAAAAAATTCTTATTCTACATTTTATGTTTTTGGTATATAGTAAAAAATACAAATAAATTTTTGATTACACTAATTTTTTTTAATACATATTATTCATACGATTTTTATGGAAATAGTATAAACTTAAAATTTTTATTACCATTGACATTTTAAAAGATGTACACTTTGAACAAGGATCAAAGAAAACAAGAATTTTTTATTATATTTTTTTTTTATATAAACAATTTTTCATTTTCAACAAAACAAGAAATAAATTTCTAAAAAATGTAGAAAAATAAAAAATTGGAAATATATTAGCAAAAGTTAATAAGAAGGGAATAATGAAATTTAAGATTAAGTTATTAACTTGTTAGTCAGAAGATAATGACTTCTTCTTCTTCTTTAACAACAAAAATTTTTTTTGTAGTATTTCATTTAAATAAAAGACGATTTTTATTTTGCTTGTATATATAATTTAAAGAACGAAATGTAAACGTAAACAGATTGTAAAAATGCATATTTTATATGGCTTCATAAATAATAATATTGACATTGTTGAATTACATATGCGGATTTCATTTGTACATTAAGAAGATATTTTGAAGGTTAATCTGGGTAAAAATTGGATAATGTTGAGAAAATAAATTGTAAAATTTAATTTGTGCAATCAAAATCTTTAGAAAAGAATTTAAATGGGAAAATATACCATGAAAAAATACACTAAATTAAATTAGTATAGTAATTCTTTACTGAAGTGCGGTTACTAAAGAATGTTGATCAGTAAAATGAGTTCAACATTTTATGACTTATAAAATTAAGATTGATAAAACTCGGAGCAAAACTAAATTTTGGAGTTAATTTAATTATTTTTACTGATCTATCTATTTTTTCTGGGAGAGTTTGATTCTCCATCAAGAAATTTTTGCAACTAATGATAAGTTTCATTTACGTTCTGCATTTTTGTCTAATTCACTTTCTGTTTGTAACACTTTTTTTTTTTAAATTATGAAATCTCAATTCCGAAATTGTAAAAAAGGCCAAAATATCCAAAAATTTATGCTTCGTTCCAAATACAGAATGTCGGTGATCGTTATATGGCGTTTATAAATACTAAATTTATTTCAATTTCGTTCGGTTTCTGACTAACAAATATCTATAGTGTTGATCGACTCGACATAGTAACCTATAACATTTAACAGTGAAATTTCTACCAATCCGATTATATCATAATTATTATACAAAATTCGCCGAAAACAGTGATCTTAACAGATATTTTAATTTCAATTTAATTTTGATCATTTCCCAATTTATTAACAAACGAAAAAAAAAAAATATTTTTAGGAATTTTATACAACACAACAACCGCACAACAACAAATCAGTAACAAATCCACACAAAATTTTTTTTTTTTCGTTAACAGATCCCTGGAGTGTAGTCATAGCTCCTGCTGTGCATTCACAGTTCTTGATTAAGTATATCACTTATAAAAAAAATTTGCGATTGCTCGCAAAACAATATTTAAAAACTCATGTACATAAATCCTTTTCTCCGTGGGCACATATCAGTTTTTTTTTATAGTATTCCAGTTATCGGAATGAATATTAATAAAAGAACAAAATATTTATAATAAATGTAATATAAAAAAATCTTTCATAATTTAATCGAAACAGAGTCTTTATAATAGCCAGAGAAAACAAAAAAAAAACAGATATTGTTAGTGAGTGACTGAATGAACACTCTAAATAAACTTGTCATTTTTAAACAAGCTGGAAACACTGCATTGATGCATTAACAGAAAACTTAATAATAGAAGCGAAATCAAACAAAATGTTAAAAAATTCGCCAAATTCATGTCATCTGTCTAACAGTTTGACATATGATAATTTTATAACGAAAAAAAAAAAAAAAAAAAGTTAAATAAATATTTTACAAAAAAAAAAACCCAAAAAACAAATCTTTGATATTTTGCGCTCCGTTTAAGAAGTGAATGGGGTTTAACGATAAGAATTTAATGAACCTGTTAAAAGAGTGTGGTATGGAAATATTTTTTTTTTATTTGGTTTATTTGTTGGTTGGGTTGTAAATATGTTAAACAGTAAATCCACCTTCTGTCATTTTAATAAAAAAAAAAATGAAAATTGAAAAAGGAAAATTTACAAAAAAAAAAATAATTTAATTTTTTTCGTTTTGAAATTTCTTGTAAAAATGTTTTTTTGTTGTTGTTAAAAACCGAGTAGAAATTAAAAAAAAATATAAAAACTTTGACTAAATTGAATACACTGTCATGTCAGTCAAAGAGAATTCATGGTCTTTACATTATGGCTTCCACATTCAAAAAAAAAAATTATTTTTTAGTGTGTAATCTTTTGATGATTTTGATCTTGATCTGAACTTAATTTTCAAAATTCAATAATAATAATTATTAACAAAATTTTTTTTGAAAATGATTTAAGTTAATATAATAATTTATTAGGTTTTTTTTTCTAGGTTTTTTGTTTAGGCAGAAAACGATGAATTAAATGAGAATGAATAAATACGTCATTTATGTAGGAAACCTTGAAAATTTATAAAATTTATTTTGTTTAGCAAAGATAAAAAATACATTAGAAATAATTTTTTTTTTCTTCTGTAATTTTAATTGTATTTTATAAATATGTATACTTATATATTTAACCAATGATTCGAAATTTTAACATTGACCTCCTCTTCTTTTTTAATCATAGATTTCGACATTATTTGACCACATAATTAGGCCAAATTATATTTTAAATAAATAATTCTGAATCACAATTTGTATACCGGAAAAAAAACTATGAAATAAGTGAATTAACTCGAAAGTATTTTGTTTTGCCTAAAATTGTGAATATTAAATTATTTCAAAAAAAAAAAGATGAGTAGGAAAAGTAGGAATGTAGGATAAGAGAGCCTGTATATAACTTGACCAGCCACTGACTTGTGACTTGTCCCAGGTTATAAAGGTTCTCTTATACTTAAGTTCATTAAATCAGAACTAACTGAAGATCATAGCTCATATAGTAACTGATCACAACTTAATTGGGGGGGGAAATGTCTAAAATATTATAGATTATATTAGTGGACCGGTGTTAAATGTCTTGGGAGCTTGTGGCAGAATTATAAGGTATAAGCAGCAATTATTTCAGTCTTATCAGAAGTGGACTTACGTAAAATATTTGAAAATGAAATATATGATGACATGGCAGGAGGGTTGACTAATCCTGCTCAAGGAAATGGTTCTAATTATTACATTATTTCTATTTATTAGCTAGAAACTAAACTCATCACTGTAAACTCAACGCATTACTGATATTTTAAACAAGGTTCATAATTAACATTTCTGTTCAGTTCTTAGATTTTTTTTTTACATTTCTGTACTTATTCTGTAAATTTCCGTATACTCAATTTCCTCAAAATGTTTCAAAAATATCAAATCCTAAACGTTCCAAAAAAAAGTTGATAGACAGCTATTTCAAATTTTATATACAAAATTAACCGAAATTAATGTAAATAAATTTCCATTAAATTGGCAGGAAAGCCTCCAAGAGTAAAAATAACTCAATGACTTTCGTTTAAAAAAAATAAAACAATTTCTGTTCACAAGATTTAAAAAAAAAATGAAAAATACTTTAATTAAAATTTATTTTATAGTAAAATTTTATTTATTTTTTTTAACTAGTTCAGTTAGTTTTTCTTTTTTTTTTTTTACATCTTCATTAGAGTTGATTGTAAACGTCGCCGTATCAGAAAATTGTTGTAATATTTTTTTTTTGGTGGGAAATATTGAGGTCATGAACATCTTTAAAAGGTAGGAAAAAGTAAAATAACAAAATTTTATGAATATGGCGAAAAAAATTCATTAATGTTGCATTTCAGTTTCATTTAACAATTTTTTTTTTATTAGTTAATCTTAAATTATCACCTAAAAAAAAAGTATTTAAACTTTTTATAGCGCACTTAGCGATGAAAAAAACTCATAAAAAAAATATATGTAATGAAATTCCCACATTATAAAAAAATAAAGATAAATTTATGTACTATATATACAACATAATTATGAAATTTATATATGTTTTTTTTTTTTTACATATTTATGTTGTAATTTAACTAAAATAATTCTTTCTAAATGAGTTATGAATATATTTAGTCAATCATATAATTTTTTAATAAAAAAAAAAAAATGAAATTATTTGTTGAAAACAATAAAGGTAAATTTTATTATAATTTATGTTGTCTGGTGAGGAAACCAATTTAAGTCAATTTTTGTTAATTTGCAAGACTATATAGTATTTTTATTTAAAAGATTTTTTTATGGATTTCTGTTAGTAATTTTGGATAATTTCGTTAATTTTATGGTAGTTTTTAAAATATGCTATAAATAATTTAATCGTAAAATGAATTTTCTAAATTAAGAGATTTTCCCTAATGAAGTAAAAGACTTAATAGACTGATGCCTAATTAAATTATAATTTAAACTATTTTCGATTTTATGATAAAAATTGTGAAATAAGTCATAACAACGTTAACGAAATTCACGATTCATTAGCTGACGAAATTCATTTTACTTAGACAACTTACTTAAAATGGTTTTGCTCAGACAATTTAGTGTAAATTAAATGAAAAACAAGTGCACCATAGAAAACCTATTTAAATAATGAAGAATAAGAAGAAATTCTATCAAATTATAATATAAAAAATTGATATTGGTTCAGTTAAATTGTTAGAAATTGATCAGAAAGACTGGATGAAAACCACAAATTCAGTAAAATGCACAACAATGAAGATTTCAGTTTGAAAAGATATTTCAAAAAGATAAAACTATATTTATAATGAATTTAATTAATTTTTTGCTATAATATTATTAAATCAAATTTCTGTCGTAAGTGTCTTGTCACTCTGTCCCAACACTTTGGTGTATAGATATTGAAATTGACATAACTAAAACTAACCACAGCCAGACATGATTAAATTTCCAAGCTATTTATAGAGAAAAATATAAATTATTATGTGTTCCAATAACTATAAATATTATTTCAATTAGCTCTTTTGATAAATAAACTTTTTACCTTAGAGATGAAAGTTATTTGCTCGTATACTTCTTTTTTTTTTGCATAATGAAAGCCATTCATTTATAATTGAATGTTTTTTTGTATATGCTTTGAAAAGAAAAGTTTTTTTTAAGGAAATATGTTGCAGAAATACAATTACCTTTATTATTTTACTGAATTATTTTTTTTTTTTTGTGTTTTGTTTAAAACAAGTGATTTTTTAAGTGAAATTATGCAAAAAGTAAATCTGAAAAAAATTTGAATTTACATACTTTATAAAAGAAAGAAAATTACGCACTGTATTTTATTGGTTATTATATTACACTTGAATTAACCCAACAACTCGTCAATTATCCCAGAGACTTTCTTAAAAGATGAATAATTTTTTGATCAGTTAAAAATGAAAATTACATTTGATCATAATAATTATATTAGGTTTTTTGTATGTTGTTGATCATATGATTACAGAAAGTCTGGAAAATTATTAAAACGAAGGTTGTTTTTTGGGCAAAAAAAAATATTGCAAAATTATTCTTACTTGGTGGTACAGAGTGGAGCAGAAGAAATTAGTTGTCCTTGGTGTGATATTCGTAGTAGTAGAGAGAAATTAGTTTGATTACTATTCGTTTAGGCTTTTTAATTTGACTTTTATCTGACTGAAATGTTTAAAATTTCCCTAAATTGATTTTTTTTCTAATTTCTTGGATCGGAAACGATGGAAATCTCTATATTTGTTTTCAAGATAATTTGAACCATTCTTATACAATAAAAGTGAAGTAAATCGAAATTTTAAACATCAGGAAGAGAAGTTAAGAAACCACAAATGGTATTCTTCTTAATCATTTTCTCTTCAGCGAATATTACAGTTCAACATTACATGTGATCCACCCTGTATTAGTGTATAGTTTAAATAATAATAAATATATGTACATAAAACATAAAAATAGAGGTAACTAGGTCTTAAATTTTTTTTTTTCAATTATTTGTATTCTTTATAATATTTTTTATATCCATAGCTAAACAAAAAAATTAAATATATAATTTTCCCACCAAATATACAAGATATATTTGCCATTGTATCTTTTCCAGATATCTTCTAGGTACATATATATAAATTCTATATAATATATCGCCTGAATTTATGTTAGTAAATGAATCATTAAATAAATGTATTTCAATTTGTCAGACTTTTTTTTTCTTCTTGTTATTATTTTTGTGGGAGAAAATTATGCGAAATTTTAAAAATTTTCACATGTATCTTATATATTAGTATAATATATTTAGTTTATCTAAATAATACGTAAAGATAATTTGCAAAAAATGTGAATTTTCACAAGCACCTTTCAACTTAAAAACCAATTTTTTTTATTTTTATTATTTTTTTTATCTTCTACTATGTAATACAGAGTCAACATAGTTAGATAGAAATTATGAAAATTGTACAATAGAAAAAAAAATTGTCTTTTTAAGGTCTTTTTGTAAGAAAATAAATAATAAAAATGATTTATAGAATTTTTTTTTTTATATTTTTGTTTTGTGCGGATTAAAATTATTCCAGTGGTTTTGCCAAATACATAAATTTTCTCAGAATCAAAAATATGTATTTTTGTTGACATTAATCTTTTCTTTCGTTTTTTTTTTTTTTTGGTTAATATGTCAAATTATTTAAAGTGGGTTCTTATAGGATTGAATTTTGATCAAAAAAATGTTTGATAATATCAAAATATATTTGATTGATCGAGAATCTGTGAAATTTGATTTGTTCTGAAAATGATCTAAGATAAGGTGTGGGACTTTATGGGAGAATTGAGTTTGCTTAAATCCAAGCTTAAACAAGATTGCACAGTTTCAAGCTAATTTAAAATAAGAATAAGTGTCCATTTGTCAACTTTTGGTCCACTTTTGCTGGGGTTTTTTGTCAACATAATAAAAAATCCTACTTTCTCTCTATATAGAATTTTTGACTGTTCTGGATAGTAAAATTAAATTTTAATATATTTGCTGTCAGATTTTCAAAGAATTTTTAAATTATGTTTAGATCAGATAAATGTTTTGACATTCCTCCGCCTATAAATAATAATATATTACTAAAATTTGATTAAATGTCATTTAAAACTACATTTTTAAATATTTTTCAATTACGAAAAAGCTAATATTTCTTTAACGATCTAAATATTTTCGTAAACAATAAAGTAGTTCGAAAAAAAATTACCATATGTTGTCTATGTAAACAATTATGATTTTAATTTAAATCTAGTTCAAACTAAATTTATAATTGAAATCAATTTAACAATATTGCAAAATTATGATGATAATTTTTTTTCTATATTTAAACTTTTTCTGATCATTTTTCAAATTAGAACAAGTAAATAAAATATTTTCACATTTAAATTCTAAGAAATTATTTATACATTTTTTTTCTTCAAATATTTTCCATGATAATTTGACCAAATTTGTTATATATTATCATTTTACTTGGAATCACACCTTTCTTTTTCAAAAATATTTTACCATATTAATATACAAAATATCGCTGAAAAATTTTCACCATTTGGTGATTTAAAAAATAAAACACTTTTTTTTTCTATTTTAACTGGAATTACTTGAAGTATTTATAATGTCACCTAAGTGACACCTAACCATCAACAATAAATTTAACCAAAAATAAAAGAAATATATATTAAAAGACAAGACCACACGAACGTATATTTTTTACACATTGGAATTTGTTTTCAGCGCATTTTAAAGCATTAAACCAAAACTGATTTTTTTTTTTTAAATACCATTTTTGATATGGTCAGGAATTTCTATTAATAAAAATTTAATAATATTTTTATTTAAAAAAAATAATAGATATAGTGCAAATTATTTTATTAACAAATCATAAATATTTGATTTGTGATTGAACTTGTGTCACGTAGCAAAAAGAAAAATTGCAAATCGCAAATAGATGATAGCTACATATATCTAAGAGCAATGAGAAATTTGATATGCGAATATGTATTATAGATTATAATCAGAAAACCGGCTAGTGCAGATTATCAAAGTTACACTTGTTGTAGAAAGCAAAAAAATATCTAAAGCCAAATCGAATTTTGCTTTTTTGATGTATCAAATTTGATATGAAAAATAATAACGGTGCAGATCTTCAGAGGTATCCATCAAAGACGAGGCTCAAATGTGAAGTTAAGTTATGATATAGGCGTAAAATTTAAGATTGCTGATAATAAAATTTGAATTAAATGATGGAATTAAATGACTTAAACAAAGTAAGATATGATTTTAGTACGAAAAGTTTATGTCAGTTGACACTATGGTATTAGACAAGTTAATTTTGAATATGATGAAAGTAAGTCAGAGCTTTCATAAATATGTATTTTAACTGCAACTTAGAGAAGAACGATTTCATTGGCTTGCGCATAATCGTTTTCTGATCTTCGGGATAGCAAAGTATGTACTTAAAAATGTTTTTCAATCAAAAAATTTATCTTAGCTAGTTCTATGTTTCAATAAATTATAAATTTGAGCCACAATTGTAATGTTTTTGGGGATTTTTCTAGAGTAAATTTATTAAAATGTTTATCAACAATTACGAATTTTGGAATATTTTTCTATCAAATTGCAGACCGTAATAGTATTTATTGTCGTAAAATTTATCCTATCTTTTAATAATATTACTTTTCTTGTAAACTCCCTCATTTACATAAATTCAAATTATTAACTATGTGTTTATGTTACTTACAACTCTAAGTAACTATTCCAATTATTTTAAAAAACTTACAGGATAATTTTATGCTTAACAAAAACAAGTCTATTTTCTTATCAAAATATGGAAATTTTAAATTGCAATTAAGTAAAAAAGAGGTCATTTACTAACTTAAAAGTAGATCAAACTATCAATTTTTTCTTTATTATCATATTTGTTCATGTCAAAAGTATAGAAACTTTGTAATGAAAAACTTGTATATCGGAAAAACGATTATCAAATTAAAACCACTTAATAAAATAAAATGTCAAAAAATAATTAAATTTTTTATTTTGCTAAACTTACTTCATTAATTTCATCCTCTAAAGTCCGTTGTCTAGTTAATTCTCTTAATCTTTCTCTTCGCTGTTCAGTTAAATGTTCTAATCGTTTTGTAGCTCGATCGACTTCATTAAATAATATAATTATTTTATTCAGTCTACTGTTGACATCTTCATTAACCTGTCCTAAATGATTTATAACCATTGATGATGAGGTTGATGATGATGATGATAATGTTGAAAAACTGTTAATATTATTAGTCGTCGTCGTCGTCGTAGAATTTATAGATGAATTATTATTATTATTGAAATGTGATGATGATGGCGATGATGATGTTGCAAATGAATTAATATTATCTTCTTTCATTGGTAATAATGTTTTGGTATTATAAAATTTATTATTTATTTTTGATTTATTTATATATTTGGCTATTTCTTGTAATTGATTTAATGTATCAGTACCACGTTTTCTTAAATATTGTAATTCTGTATCCATTAATGCACGACTTAATGCCCTATGCTGTGAATATAATTGTCGACGTGTTGGTAATCCTTGTAAATCAGATATACGTATATCACTCATTGCATTTACTAAACGTTGTCCAATTAATATACATTGATTTTGGAATGGATCAAATATATGAAAAAATTCACACCATTTATATTGATCATGTTGATGTTGACCACCAAATTTTATTGGTATATTTTCAATTTGTATATATTTTACTAATTGTTCAGTACTAATCAAAATCACCTATATATATTTAATCGGGAGAAAGAAATATATATAATATTTAAAAAAAAAAAGATTAATGATGATATTATTTTCCGCAATTTTACATATATAAAAAAATATGTTATAAAAAATCTTGTGGCTATTTTCTAAACATAATATGGTACAAAAGAAAAACATTTTGTCTTTAATTACCTTGTTGTCACAGTTTGGCCGACAATTAAACAAGTTTTTATCTAGGCAAATTGCTAATATTTCATCACACCGCAAATTACCAGCACAAAGTTTCAAACTATTACAGATTATATCAATAACTGGATAATCTGTTTTTGCCTCTAGTTGTAATAGAATTGTGTAGGTTGATGATGATGTACTAGCAAAAATTATATATAAAGTAAAATTTATAATCAAGTTATAACTAAAAATTGTTATTAATAATAATAATAAAATATATAGTAATTTTTTTTTTCTTAACTTTATTCAATGGGTCAATATTTTGATTTATGATTATTAATATATATATGTACTATAAAAAAAATTTACATATTTCGACATTTAAGAAAAGTTAATAACGATTAAAATTGAAACTTAGTTATTAATGGGTTTTAGTATTATAGTAGGAAAAGTATTTCAGAAATGTGAAGCTTCTGGCTTTTGGAATTTTAGTTCAAAACATGATTTTATATAAACATTGATTAATTTTACTTTGTCTAACTAATTCAATTTAATTGATATGAAAACTTAATCTGTATTTGACATTTTTGTGTCTTGAAAATGAATATTTATATATTACCAGGAAAAGTCATAAAGATAAATTAATTTATTCGTCATGTCAATGTGAAGCTGTTGATGATTGGAATTTTCTTTAAACGATTTAAAACCTTAGTGAATTCTTCTCTTTTACCTACCTCAACTATTTCAATGGTTAAAAACTAAATGAATCTTACTAATAATATGCATTTGATAATTTCTTAGTAAACATTAACGAATTAGAAATTAATTGACTGGAAATTTTTGTATTTCGAAATTTGAAATTGATTATTATTTCTAGCATTTTAAAGTCAAATTGATCGTTTTGGAATTCAAATTGATCATTTTCCAAATCAAATTTGTCATATTTCCAAAGGTATATCACAATTTGAATTGTAAAAAGACGAATTTAACCGGGAATTCCTTCATAATTATTAAAATTGATATAAACATTGATAATTTGTTTTGTATTTCGGTATTTTAAATATACAAAATCCATTAATTTCTACATAAATTTTATTATTGCTTTAGCTTATTTTCATCACCTGCAATTTTTTATATATATATTTTTAAAGGTTAAATTTATTATCCAAATTTGTGGGTGGTAATGAAAACTTGAAAATCTAGTAATAAAAAATCTAATGTACATATTATTTTGCAATAGAATTATTTTTTTCAAGTTGATATTTTATTTACTTCCAATCTTAACTTTGAAAAACTTCTTTTCAAAATTTTGAAAATAAAATACTTTTAATAAGAAATTTTCAATTCTATAGTATACATTAAAAGTTTATTCATCACTTTTTCAATATTTATTTAGTACTTTTTATAGAGAGTTTTTAATAAATTTTAAATACCCACGAAATGAAGTTGTTTTTTTTTTCATATACAAATTTTTGGTTGAATAATATTATAAATATTATTGAAAAAGTTTGTAAAACTAAAATTTAGGTTAACAAATCTATTAATCAATTTTAAAGCATCATTTATAAAAATTAAAATATTTTATTATTTTTTACACTCTACACAAATTTTTCAGTTTGGATATAAACAAATAATGAATTATTTTTTTTTTTTTGATTTAAATAAACATTTTTATTTGTTTTGCAAAATGTTTACAGAAAAAAATTCGCGGAAAAGTTCAAAATTAAAATATATATTTTTTTATGGTGATGAATTAGACTAAAAATAAATAAATAAAAAATATTTATGATCTGAAATTTTAGTGTTATTTAATAAACATAAATAAAACAGATAGATAATAAATTTTGTTTTGAATGACAAAATCAAATTAATTTTATTATGTATTTAAATATTTAACTTTTTTTTTTGAGTTTTTTGGGAATTTTGAATTTGTAGAAAAGTTTTAGTTTATAGAAAATTTGAATTTTGTAGAAATTTTTAATTAAATTTAAGAAAATATACTTTAACTTTCAGTTTCTAAGAAATTTTCAGTTCAAAATTGTAGAAAATTTAAACATAAATTTTTAGTTTGTAGAAATTGTAAATTTATATAGAATTTTTGAGTTTTATAAATTTAACTTTAAAATTTTTCAATTTCAATGAATTTTTTAATAATTTAAGAAAAATACTTACTTTTCATTTATTGTGCTATAATATAAAAGTACAGTAGCAACTTCATAACAATTTAGACCAGCTTTATTTATACAATTGGCGTCAATAGTAACTATTGGTCTTCCATTCATGTCACGTGTACCTGTTAAATAAATATTATAAATATATATATATATCAGTTTCTTTCTTTTAATGGAAAAAGGAAATAAAAGTTTATAATATTATTTATTTTTCAAAACTGATGATAATGGTCATTTTACTTTTTTTTTTGCTATTGCTGGGTTGAATAAATTAAGTATACCAAACAAGAATGCTCAAGTAAAGTTAACAAAATGATGATTATAAGAAAACCAAATAGAAAATTAATACAATGTGTAAATGTGTAAAGGAAAATTTATTCAAAAATGCACTGCTTGATGTCTCGGGTGTGTTGTAAGCTATCATAAGAATACATGGTGTATCATATAATAAATGTAATGTATATATATGACTAATGATTAGCAGGTCAGTAACCGAAAGCTATTTATACCTATATGTATAGTATAGATATAGACAAATATATATATTCTATTTCAAAACATTGACAAGTGTTTTGTTTGTTGTTAAATTATTTCTATGCTCATAAGGTAAAGAAAAATATTTAATAAATTTTACATTGTAATAAAATTTTAATATTGCAAAGACATGGCACTGAAAACTTATTTATTTATTTATTTATTAAATTTATGTAAATTTTCTTGTTCACTATATATATTTTTATTTGCAAATAAATAATGTAAATTTACTACATTTTTGCACTAAATTTACTTATTTACAAAATTTTTTTTACATAAATTTTACACAAATATTATATGAAAATATTGAAGAGTTATAATTAATAGAGGAAAATTTTCTGTTTATTATTAGTGAAATTTGTGATATTTTCATAATTTTACAAAAGATTATTTTATAATTTTATTCAATTTTAATAGTTTCTCTAATGGTTCCGACTCTCCGATGTGGTACACTCTGCGACATTCTTTTGCAATGTGGGATAGGACACAATGATTTCAAACAAAACAATCCTCTTTAATGACGCGGTGCAAGAGGGTAAATGGCTTACAGAAATATAATTGACATATATCTGTGTATACTAGCAAGTCAATTTATTTTATTTAAATTCAAAAAATTCATTCAATATTTAACCTAAATTTCAAAAATTCATTCAATCTTTCGCACCAATTTATTATTTTATAATTTGCTATTACATATATATACCAAAATTCCTTTATTATATAATTCAAAATTGTTGGGGTATATGAACCATTTGGAAACGATTATTTAATATGAAATTCCATAATAATGACAAAATTACTAATTTAAAAATAATATTTTTATGTAATAAATGCAAATTAATTCAAAAATACTTCAACTATAAACTGAACTATATATAAAATCCTAATGTACAAAATTAAGTAATGCTCTCTATATGCTAATTGATGCTAAATTAAAGATTTTTTCACCTTTTTTTTCATATTTCTTTTCTTTTTTGATATAATTTTATATATTTTTTTAGTAAGAAAAAATTTCATAATAATTATTTCCTGATACTAAAAAATATATGATGGAAATTATATACTCTTGAAAAAAAAAAACTTTGTTTAAAAGTTACGGCATTTAAAATACACCAAACATGGGTTATAATAAATTAATGTCAGATATTTAAGATAATAATAAAATTACACATTTATTATTTTATTATTAACAGAAAAAAAAAACAGAACTCACCCAGAATATTATTTAACTGGTGGATGGTATCAGTCAGTTTAAATGAAATGTTTAGCCGTAGGGTGGAATTATACTCTATATACTTTTTTCTGTTAAAAGTAAATATATGTAAAATTTTTGGTGGGAGACTCAATGGTGGTCCATTGAGTGAATATAAAACAAAAACCATTTCTTTTTAAGGGTGTCACTACACTTTAATTTTCTTAGTGTTCTGACTGTCTGACTATCTGTCTGTCTGCATTTTGTTGCATGTCTGTATGCCTTCCAAACAATTATATAATTACTATAATTCCCTTGGTTTACCAAGCGTTTTTATATTGGTTTTACTTGAATTTTATATGTCATTTGTGGCGGATCACTTGATGACATAACATGATGGAGTATATGACTGGACGAAGGTACTATAATATATTTACGTCTTTATAGATTTTATATTGTCAAACTACTGAAAATATTACATAATTACTTCAAAGAATTCAAATATATGAAGGTGCAGTTAAAAGAGCTTTTTTAAGTCATTACTCTTTACTAATTTGAATTAAAATTTTATGCTCGTACAAATTCGTCTTTTTTTTAAGATTTTGAAGGTATAAAAATAAAATGATTCTGACGAAATTTAAATTTATCATTAAAACAGATTACAAAATCAAACTTAAACATTGTACATCTTCATCTCATTTACTTGGTAACTAAATTTTTTTTAGAATTTCCAATTGTTCATTGAACATAATTCTGTGTGTAAACTATATGTATAAATCAAATATTAATTTAATGATTTTATATACTGTTAAGGTTATCATTAAATTTACACTCTTTTAATCTGGGTACTTTCTTTTTTAATAATATGTTTAAAATGAAATTATAAATAAATAATCGACGTTGATCTTGAGAATTATACATTACATTGCATTTAAGTATAAAAAGCGTATTTTGCCCCCCATTTAATAAATGGTTTTAAATAAAAAATGATTTATAATCGTAAAGCATAATTTTTTTTCTTTTCAAAATGAAAACAAATTTTTAAATTTCATATAAATATGATTTATAATTATTTATAATTTTCTTATTGATTTATAATTATTTATAAATATAAGTTTATCGAATTTAATAGAGGAAAAAAAAAATATTATTATTAATGATCATTTAATAGGGAATTTGATTTGTTATTATAACAAAAATTGTAATATTTCCGGGTAAAAATTAAATTAAATTATACAATTTCGTTAAAAATTAAATTAAATAAATTTTTGATAATTCAAAAATTAATTTATAAGAAAATTTTGGGAGGGTTGGTATACAAAAGGATTTGATAATTTAAAATTAATTTTTTTTAGTGAATTGTCATCACTTGATGATAAAGTTATGCAATTTTTCATTACAAATCGCCTACACACAATCTAAAATTCATTAATTTTTTTTTTTGTGGTCTTCCTTTTGTCTATAGCTATTATTTTTTTTATAGCTCAGTTGAATTATATGTAACATAAAATTCAATTAAAATACATTTATTATCTACACTTTCAGTATGAAATTTTCTACAATTAATTTAAAATGCTCTTAGTGTTACGACGTTATTTAAAACTGAAACTAAATTTACACTTTTTCCAAAGAGGGAAAGAAAGTATATTAAACCTTTAAAGCAAAATTTTCATTGTAGTTTTTTTTTTGATCGAAAAAAAATGCAAATTTTTGGATGTAGAAAGCATAAGAATTTTTTTTTTGTCGTAAGTAAATAAAAGTAAAAAATTTTTGTGTGTTTTTTAGGGGAGGAAATAAATCGTGACATAATATTTTACTTTCAAATAAATTTGTTTTTACCTGGCAATTCAATTCCTGATGTTAATAATTTCTCTGGTAATTCTAAAATCGAGCGTGGAGCAATGATTTCATCCTCTGGCAATTGATGATCTGCAGAAAATATATAAAAAAAAAAAACGAAATAAAATTTAATTAAATTTACTAAAATGGTAAAAGCGTTTCTGACTAAAGAATTTTTAGAGCATTAATCTATAAAATATTTTAACTGCGTCCTAAATATTTTGTAATGAAACTAAAAAAAGGAATGTCTATAACTATAAAAAATTAGATTGATTATGCTATTCACAATATTTTTTTTAATTGGACATAATCTTTGAGTAGGTAATAACAAATTTTTGTTCTCTGTTTCAAAAATTACACGACCCACTGCGAAATTATCTTGTAAATGGCGTATATTAATTTGCTCCAACAATTTTTGTTTTTAAGCGGAGGCGTTACAGTATATGCAGGTGCATTCGTAAAATAAAAATGTCAATTATTTAATTGAAACTGGAATGTATCCCAGTCATTGAGGTTGCACCAGAGTTGCGCTTTTTTTTAAATAATTATAAGGTGAAATCAAAACCGTGTAAACTAATTTTTGTGTTTTTTTTTAATTTAAATTCCTTTTGCTCGAAAAAAAAAAATATTACTTAAATTATAGAAATATAATTCATAATTTTAAATGTTATTTGATATTTTAAAGAAACTGGTTACAATAAAAATAAAAGTCCTAGTAAAAAAAACAGCCTACACTTAATGTGAGATGTAAATCATTTTTGTGAAGTCATTTTTCTTGAAAATGTATTCGTTTTTAAATATTATAATTAACTCAGATTGGAATTAAGAAAAAAAATTTGTTGCAAATTGGTTTGAAATTGTAGGATAATTTCTGCAAAATTGAAGATTAATTGGTTTAAGGTGGAACTATAGTAGATTATATGACCTTGCTTTTAACTATAGATTAAGTAGAACTAATAAAAGTTTCTTCTATAGAAGACTTTTATCATTTTGGGTCTATAGTTTCGTTGTTGTTTTGAAAATTATTTTATTGTATACACAAGATTCGATTTTCTGAATTGAATTTTGGCAATTAATAATATTAAATTAACAGACCAAATTCATAAATTCCTCTGATACTGAAAATGAACTTTCAGAATTTCATATCAAAATTTTCCACATAAAATTTAAGCGAAAATAAGTTTTAACATTATATCTGAATTATGAATAAGGTTGCATTCGATAAATGACAATTTGTTTGAAGCCAAATTGTTGCCACTATAATTCCACCTAATAATAATAAACAATAATCTGCCTAAGTCTGTACTTTGACAGACCTTATAGAATTCCAAAACTTTTTCAACTATTTTCACACATTTCTCAAAAATAAATTATTTGAAAATTATAAATTATTGACGTCACTAAAATTGACCTCTACTGTTGTAGCATTTTGCCAAAAATTATTATTTTGATTTGAAATTATAATTATAGACCCCTAAAAAAAAAAAATCTACAAAGTGCATAATTATTCAAAAATAAACTTGATTTCCATTAAAAACATATTTTCATTATTATAACCTTGCCAAAAAAAAACACAAATAGGAAAAATTTTATATACCAAACACAAGGTAAACTTTAGGGTTTGACACTAGAGACTATAGCTAAACCGAAGCTTAGTATTGAGTTTTATACTATAAATATAAAACTAAAATAGTGTAAAGTGATTTTGATCAAAACAGTTACAAAACATTAATTTTATATTTTTACATTTGAAAAGCATCAAAATTTATTTGTTTGTTTTCATACAATTTTTTTTTATTTATGATTAATTAAGTTTTTATGTTGTTGGAATGCTAAAAACTTTTATTTCAATTATTTTCAAATTAGTATAATTTTTTTTTTTTAAATAGACAATGGATAAGTGAGCAGAGAAAGAGACTATATAGTGGATTTTTATATTGAGGAACTATGAATAAAAGGTCAATCAAAAAAAAATTTTATGAGGTGAGATCACAACATTTATTTTTTTATGTTGCTATTGTATTATTTCATATATATATATATAAATATTTTCAATATAAAATCATAAAGGTGTGAAAATTACAGTATTTATTATTGTCAATAATATATTTCTTTTTTTACACAAATTGAATATTAAATGAAATTTTATGTAATTTCTTTCATAATAATAAAATTTAATTTATTATTAATAAAAAAAAAAGTCTATGATTTCAAATGATTTAAATTTTTGGTAAAATTTGGTAAATTTTTGGTATATAGAAACATTTAAATAATTTATTTGATTTCAAATTAAGAAAATTTTCATAACATGTAATTTATTTTAAATTTCTAAATATTATAATTTTGATTTATATATTATCTATGCTCACCTGTTGTTATTGAACTTTTCCTTTCATCTGATGTATTCTCTTCATCACTATCAATATGTGGAAATGAATTACCTAAACAAAATACTGGCATTGTAGGTGTTGTTGTTGTAATTTGATCTACTCCATTAATTTCTGCAGTAGCATTATTAATATTCGTTGATGTAGAACTTGAATTTATTGATTTGATTGTTTCTATTAATTCACTATCATCAATTTTATTATTATTATTATTATTATTATTATTTTCATTATTATTATTATTACTATTATATTTGGTTGAATAACGTCGTAAAATTGAATATTTATTATTTAACATTTTATTATTTTTTGTTATTAATTCACTACGTTTTAGTGCACATTTTGGTGAATTATTTATAATAATTTTATCATAATCAATTAAATCATTATTATTATTATTAGTATTGACATTACGATCATTCATAGTTCCAATATCATTGCCATTACCCGTAATGGACGACGATGATGATACTATTGTATTAATTGTTGACTGTTGATTTTGATTATTATTTGATGTTATTGTTGGAAATGATAATTCTGTTAATGGTATACGTTCAATAGCATGTTCAACTCCTACTAAAAGATTTTGCAGGAGTTGTAATAATTCGTCTGTTAACATTTCTAAAGACAATGGACTTAATATTAATTTTTTGTAATCGATAATATTACGATATTGTGTTTTAATATTAATAATATCGTTTGTTGATGTTTGATGATCTTGTGAACGCCAAATTACACACAATTCTGAATTTGAACTATTAACTTTTTAAACCAAAAAGAATAAAAAAAAAAAATGAAAAATAAATATTTTAAATTTATATTTTTTTATGTGTCTACACATAATTTTTTTCTTCTTTGCTATTTACCTGGCTTTACGCAAATATAAATATCCAATGGACGTAAAAATGATTCATCAATTGTACCTATGTGAAGAATAACGTCTCCAGACTCTGTTGCCAAAGGCCATCCTTTACACCAAGTAATTGACTATAAAAAAAATAATAATATATGTATTATAGAAAAGATAGAATTTTACTATCACAATATAAAACAAATTCGAAAAACTTTTGTAAAAATATTTTAAATGTTAAAAGTTGAAACGACATTTATCACTTTGGTTTTCTTCTTCTTTTACTATATGTGATTATTCTTTTAGGATATGGTAATAAATCATAAAATTTTTACAGACTTTGAACTATAGAACCTTCTTAAAAAAATGATGATATTTCTATTCTAAGTGAAGAGATATAAAGGTGAATCATCTAGACAGATGAATTATTAGCTTAAAGAATGAAGTAATTAGTGTAACTATGAAATTCTTAAGATTTTTTTTTTTTTAATTTTGCTGTTAAAGGACGAAAAATGCATTGCAAATGAAAAATGATATATAGATTAACCCTAAAGGGGTTGAATTTTTATGGATAGATAAATGACCATATAAGGAACTTTAACAAAATACTAAATTAGCCCTTCTATAGCAAAAGACTATAAGATATTTCTGTGTGATCTTTGCTTTTAGAATTTTTCCAATTTTCTTCGCACAATTGCATAAAATATGTTAAAAGTTAATTAACCATAGAAAAATGAAGATGGATTTCAAGTATAATATGGAAATATTATTAGTAAAATTAAATGCCAAATAAATATATCAAAATTGGTTTAACCGAAATTGCAATGAAATGTTTAATCTTTAAAGACACTTGAAGCATCCCAAAAAATTTTTGTGTTTTTATTAATAAAACAAATACAAATTTTTTTTTAGAGGTTTGAATTTTTTTTTTTTTCCAAAATTTCACTTTTAAAAATTCGTTAAAAAAAAAATTGAATTTCTACTTTCGATTTTCAATTAAAAATATATATAGTAAAATTTATAATATTGGAAAAAAAAACAATTGATTGTTTACCTTTATGTTTGTTTTGGTTATGTATATAATTTTTGTTTTCTTCCAAAAAAATTAATTTGAACAAGGAACCAACATAGATAAAATAATTTAATATATAAATAATAAAATAATCAAAAAAAAATTTTTTTTTTATAATTTTCTAATTACATCTCATGAAAACAATACATCAAGTTGTTTATAATATTCATTTTTACCAAAGTGAGAGTTAATAATAAATACGAAAATAACAAACACTTTAAACCCTCATAAAAATTCAAAGTCATGTCTATATATAATATTAATATTTTTCCATCTAAAAAAAATTTAGCTAATTTTTATTTATTTTAGCAGCAAATTTTAAAATACACTTTAAAATTTTTTGAACTCCAATTCGAAAGAGAAATAAAATTCAGCCCTAAAGCATAGAAAAAAACAAATTGTAAATAATATTTGCAAAAAAATTAGTTTATTTTTTTTGAAAAATCATGTTTTATATATAAACTATTTAAACAAAAAAAAAAAAGCTCTATATATTAAAAATCACAAACACTCCCCAATTAAAAGCCGCCCAATGTTTTTAATTTTATTATGTAAAAAAAGATAAAGCAAAAAAAAAAAAAACAACAGACATAAAATAAAAGATCTCTAAAACAGAAAAAAAAAAAAAAAATATTATGTCAATTTTTATGCTTTGCTTTATAATCGCTTGAAAAGTGCTCTACATTATCCCAAAAATGCACATAAAACGATGAATCTCTTTACTTTCTTTTTTATTATTATTCATTATAAATGGAAGAAGAAAAAAAAAATCATCAAAGACGAAAAATTAATTTCCGATTTTTTAATAGACTTTCTATAAGCTTTAAATTGTGTTATGTAAACAAACCAAAAAAAAAAAAAAAATTGTCAAACTTTTCTATAAGCGTGCGGATTATGAGGAAGCCTATAAAAGAGTATAGAATTATTTGTAGAGTAGTTTCGGTTTTATAGGATTTTTTTTCAAATGTAATTCAAGGTATAATGTTGATTAATATTTACACTATGCAATATTTTTTAAAAATTTAAAATCTTAGCTGATCTTATGTGGCATATGGTGAATAGCAATAATTCTGGTTAATATAGCAATATTCTTGCTTAAAATTCTACTTAAATTAATGAATTCATCATAAAAATTTTTCCAACGACATCTAGTGGCAGTATACTTTAAAATATATTAACTATATTATTCTAATTTAGCTCTTTATTGTCTAATCAACCTTTGCTCTGATCCCATTTTGGTTAACATTCACTAAATCGCAATTTTGATAAAGTCATCACTAAATCTTGAAATTTTACAAATATTGATTAACAATTTCCTATGGAAAATAGCCCTAACCAGCGGACAAAGCATAAAGTATCCACAGTTTTCGCTTAATTCAAACTATTTCCAGCTTTCAAATTAATGAACCACCAAAAATATTGTATCTAAAAATTTCTGTGGTCTGTTCAACTATAACCAATTTAAAAATTTAGCATAAAACTGACTGGACAGACAGCCAGCTGGTAGTCAAACAAAGCATATAAATAATTTCCATTTCTCAACCAAAAATATTAAAAGCCCTAAAAAGGGCACTTTAAATAAATTTGATTTTTATATTTCAATAAATTAATTTTAGTGGGAAATAAATTATTAAAAAAATTTTTTTTTTTTTTGATTCATTGGAAGATTTCCGAATAATATTTATTTATGTTAATTGATATAATATGCATTTTGAATAATTTAAAATGCAATAAAACTAGCCACATTAATAATTGAGCATAAATTATGGAATTTTACATATATAAAAAGGGCGCCCCCACAAATTATAATTTTTCCTTTGGTGAACAATCACATAACATTTATATGAAAATTTACTATATGGAAGCAAATGTTGTGATCAAAAATTAATGAAAAATCTATAATACCACCCAATTTGAATACAATTTTTTTTTGGTCAATTTATATAGTGTTTAAAATTGGCTGTGTAAAAAAAAAAGTGTGGGATTTTAAAAACATAACTTATGAAAATTTTGTTGTTGATTATTTTGAAAATGCAACTTTCTTAATTAGTTCAACATAGATTGTCGTGATCGAACACCACACGCATCCATCCAAATATATTATTAACCTTTTTTTTTTTTAGTCTATAATTTAAAATTCAATTTTTATGCTCTGTTAGAAAACATAAAGACGAATTTCCATTTTATTTTTTATAGATTTTTAATGTTGCTGGACGGAATGCAATATAGATAAAATTTTCTCTTTTAATCGTTCGATTCATTTTTATTTATTATTTTGGAAAAGTTTATGAATATTTATAGAAAATTTTAAAGGGCTTAAATTTTTTTTTAGTTGTTTATGTTGTTTTTAAGTCATTTTTTAATCGCTTCATTAGAGTAAAAAAAACTATAATAATTTTCCCATATACTGAAATTTAATCTATAATGATTTTTTTATGTATATGGAATATTTAAATATTTTCCAAAAATAAACAATGGCGCTTATTTTAACGCATATTGTAATAACTACTGAATTTAAATTTACCAGGTGCCTACGTAATTTACAGTAGTAATAGTAATAGTAAATAAAAATGTCAGTTTTATATGAAAAATTTGAAGAAGAAAAATAAAAAATTCTGTAACACTATAGAGATAATATAGACCTGTAAATTTTTTAGAATTGTGCCTTAATTTTACTCAATTTTCATCGTTCTACAATATTTCCCAAAAAAGCATAATTTATTTTTTTGACATTTTTTAGACACAATTTTTCAACAAACAATACCAAACCTTAACTATACGAAAATATATTTTAATTTTTGAATCAGTCACTGGAATAATAGAAAATGTCCATCATCTTAGCTTAAATTAATTAACATTCACTTATTTATATATTTCATGCTCATAAAAAAAAAAGTTCAAGTTAAAGTAAAAACTAATTAATAATTTTAATGACTCTTGAATATATGGATTTATAATTAGCTAAACATATAAAAAATATATATGACACTTTCTATTTCAAACCGAATTTCTATTATCATAATATTTTTTGTTATGGATCATTGAACTTTTAAATAGTAAATAATATGATTAAATATTTTATTTAGAAATTATCAGCTTGAAATGATACATTAAATTGTCAGCTTGAAGTGTGATATATAAAAATGTAATTAGCTTTTGGAGTAAGTCCGCAGTGACAAATATAATAATAAAGATTGTAATTGTTTATGGAATTTTGATTAATTAAATTTGGTAATAAAATTCACATAACTAACACTCTATTACAACCCAGGACATTCCGTAAAAAAAATTTGTATCCATAGGAAGTCAAAAATTTCAAGCACAATAAAAATTCTTGTAAATATTTTCTATCCGGAACCGGAAAACATTGCTTTGAACAGCCGCAAGTATTAAGCATTAATGCCGCAATATATATATAGGCAAATCTATTAAATTTAATTACCCTTATAGACCTTAGCCCCTTGGCTAATAAGAGAATATTATACAATATATAATTCTACTAGAATTCCGAGTATGTAAAGCATTTCAATGAATTCAATAAATTTCCACAATAAATTTCATTTAACTGGCTTAGTGCTTGTTTAACAAGCAAATATTTTTGTTAAACCAGCACATTTTACCCCTAAGTTAAACCAAATTCGGTACGAAACCAAATACATTACCAAATTATAGTCAAAATACCAGAACCCCCAAAAATGTTGCAATTACACATTTGATTTATTGTTTTTTAGATAAATTTCGAGGGTTAGCAGCAGTAGAGAAAGAAACATTTTTACAGTATATACTCGTATGCATCCAATTACCAAAATTGCGTGTGCCCGGAAACTGTATTTGTTATAACAATACTGGGGTGTGTTTTTAATATCCTGAAGGTCTAGGACTGTAAAAGTCGGAAATAATGTCTCAACAGGAATTATTATCTACATCATTTCTCATTTCAAAAAACTATATACAAAATGAATGGGGAAAGACCAACATGAGTTTACGATGTTGTGACAAAACTAATAAAATATTATTTTTTTCTTCGAGAAAGTAAACTAAACAACCCTCCTATATTGAGCAATTAAATTCTTTGATATTATTGTTTGGTTTGATATTTTTGGTCAAATAATGAAATTTGTTTTTCTTCTAAAAATATTTTACGTTGCTGGGATGTTAAAAATATAAAATTAATGAGTTTTCTGTCAATATTTTTATGTTGAATTCGAAAATATAATATTTACAGAGACTATAAATTTCATAAGAGTTCATCCACGAAGAAGTGCATTCAATATCATTTCTTTGTTTAGAAGTTTATATATATATATTTGCCCTTGTAGAATATTTTGTATACCAGCTGGGCAATATATTAATTTTTATGATAGTCGAAAAACGAAAAAAAAAATAAAAAATTTCCGTGTTTTTTTCAGTTTATAATACAATTTGAAACGATGTCGTGTATAAATGAATATTTCATAATTTTTTTTTATGACTTATAATTCATTCTCTATATATGAGGGATTAGTTTATTAGTCTTTAGATCTTTTCAACTTTATCAATTCTATTTAATATCTTAAATACATAAATTTTATGTTGACACAATCAAAATTTTGTCCCCACAAAAATACACCATCAAACAATTATCAGTAAAATAAATGATTTATAATAAATTCAATGGCAATTAATCGAGAAGAGCCAATAATAATAAATAAATAAATATAATTTTTATAATAAATTTATAAATATTTAAAAAAAAAAAAAAATTTTAATAATAATAAAATTTATGTATATTTTTTTTTTTTTAAATATCCGTTTATGTATATAGTTAGTATCGAAATCAGTAGCCTTGAAAGCAGCACAATTTAAATTTAAATAACAATATAAAATATCTAAACAATCAATAAAAAAAAAAAAAAATTATTTAATAATATAAAATAGTCAAAGAATTTGAAATCGCTTGAGCATTAGGTGTTCCAGATATTTTATTTTATTTTTTTTTCAAAACTTCATAAACCATTTTGCAAAATAATAAATATTGAATAATGACATAAAAAATATATTTTTTTATTATTATTATTTGTTATTGTCTTTTTCTTAACATAAGAACAAACATAAAAAAATATTTATGTATATTTATATATTTAAAAGTGCAACATATATTAAATAGATTATCAAATTTGAAATCAAAAGTTTATAGATTGCCATTGACCCAAATCAAAAAAATATTGTATCTAATATTAACTATAAAAATTCCTTTATTCAAATTTTTTTATTTATATATATATAATATTATAGTAACACTTCCGTTCGATATTAATCTGAATCGATATATGTATATAACATTGCAATCGACAAAAGTTTTATGCTACTTTGGTGGCATTCTAATCTAAATTTTTGACTTATATATTATATAAAACAGATTGTTAATTGTGATATAGCTATCGAAATAATTCGTTCTACATGATTGGAAATTACTCTACATTACTACATGTTGAACTAATAAATATAGTATTTAAATAATGTTTTATAATGTACCAATATGCTTTGATGATCTAATGCCCTCTAAAAAACAAAAAAACAAAATTAAGATTTATGAATGGGGGGATAGGCGACACTCCTATAATGAATTACGGAGACATTGACGCCGTTTAAATAACCATATCAGTGATTTTGCCGACCAAAAGATATAATAGACTTTACTTTTGACAATAATCTATAAGAGGAAATCAATATATATTTGTCAACAATATTTTATTTGTCCATTTTTTTTTTCTTCAAAAATTTCAATTCTTTAAAATATTATTTGATTTAATTGATTTTGATTTTAATGGAAAAATTTATATATTAAATCAATGATGAATTTTTGAATACTATAATCAATGAGTCATAGTCCATTTTAATTCAGAGATTGTGGTTATATATGTAGATAGACAGTTGACCTCAAAGAATCTATCATATTTAAAATTATTAGGGACTATGTTTATAATAGATGGGATGTTTATTTTTCATAAAAAGTCTAATCTACTCAGAAAAGAACCACATGATCCAATATTTTAATATTTAAATTATGTAAATTCTATAAGTGCATTAATGATTCTTCGCATAGAATTTGATTAAATGAATTATATTTCACCATTTATCAATTTAATCCTTTAATTTATGATGCCCATTATGTAAATTTTTGAAATGAATCAGTAAACTTTAAGCAATTTTTTCGGAGGCTATTTTTTTCTTTACTCAGTTTTTTCAAGTTTTATGATTAAGATTGTTAGATTATTTAAATGGATCAGTGAACTTAAACTATATAACTTTAGAATTTCATTAGAATGTAACCATTTAAATCCTACTATGTTTTATGATACAAAATAGCTAAAATTTTTAAATTGAATCAGTGAACTTAAACTATAATTTAATTCAATTCAATTCTGAATCAGATTACCAAATTTCTTTAAATAGATCAGTGAATTTATACAAATATTTAAATAATTGGTAAGTAAAAATTATTTAAATTCTTCATATAAATCACAGAATCATAATCGAAATTTCATTAGAACATTTCTTTTGTATCGTTTTTCATGTGAGTTAATTAAATTTGATAATTACATTTTGAAGCTACTATTTTTCCCAATTTCCCAATTTTAAGTCTTCTGATCTTCTGATCAGCACTGAATCATGTACGTCTAATTTGTGAGTATCCTTGTTAAAATTTAATAATATTCAATTTAAATTCGACAACACTATATTTATCATTAAATGATTTTCCCATCAGCATGATTTTTTTTCTCTATTTTAAGGAAGAAATCAATTGTTAGCATCATATTGCAATGATTCCATCAGAAAAATTATAATCATCAAAGATTCCAAAAAATATTTTTTTAAAAAAATTCCTCTAGGCTTGAAAAAATAAATAAATTTCACTTGCGCACAAATTCTCATAAATGCTTGATCGGTTCACATTCAGTTTTCAGTTTCAGTTTCACATCTCTAATCAGTTTTATATACCTACTATAAATTTCTTGCAATTTTTCTCTGTTTGTGATCATTATTGAAAATGAAATTTCTTATTTTGTTAACCATTTCATTATTATTATTATTTTGTTTCAGTTAGAAATTTCATAAAATAAAAAAATTAATAATAATAAACCACCAAAACAACAAAACCAGCAAACCAAGTGAATTTTCATTTTCAATTTTGGCCTCAAGTTAAAATATTCTATTAAAAAATGTTGGTATACAAAAAAAAAAACGTTTTATAAACTGCAATTTAACTTTACCTATTAAAGTTATAAGCTAAGCTATAAACTATATGTAAAAAAATATCATAAGCTAATCATATTGTTAGCTAAATAAAAATATTATTAAAATAAAAAAATTGATTAAATCTTTTTTGTTTCCAAGCTTTGAATAAAATATAATAAGATCGTTTTGCGCGCGATGATATTTAAAGCTTTTTTTTTCTGTTGTTTTCAAGTCAATTTGAATCAAAAGTTAAAAAAAAATAGTTTTTCGTCAATCAAGCGAAAATGTTTACGCAAAAAATACATAATAATATTAGTATTTAACATAAAATATTCGAAATTATGTTTTTTAATGCAATAACATAGTTTGATGACTGATTATATTATTTTATATGTTTGTGTCTTTAATAGACGATTAAAGTAGCATTTTATTAGTGTGGTTTTATGTTGGATCAGTGGTTAATATTTTTTAGCTTGTAATTTTCAAATGTTGTTTTCTGTTGTTACTTGGTTAAATTCTTTTATCCAGAAATTTTTATCAATCAAAAATCTAAAAAGAAATTTTTCTGTTTTGGTTTTCCATTTTTTTTTTTTTAATTTTTAAGTCCAATGAACCTTTTTCCGAGATTATCATCTTGTATAGCTGAACCACTGCGTAAACTGTGTTATCTGTGTTAGAAGTTCCAATAGAAATTTTATTTTGTAAGTATATACAAAATAAAAGTTTTCACTTTCACCATTTTCATTTTATTATCTTTTTGGTCAGCAAAAAAAATTTTTTTTTTAGAAAATTTAACTTTGTAAATAATATTTACAATTAAAATCTTTAACAACAAAAAAAAAATTATGTCGCCGATTTGTTTAGAATAATTTTTATGTAAAAAATCTCAACATATAAAACAAATCAGTTTTTCGCAATGCAATTTATGCACTATATGCAACCTCAATCTCAAAATAGTCATTATTATAAGTATATATTTTTTTTGGTATCTAACTAGACAAATTTTCTGTTGTAAGCGCATATTAAGCATAAGTTTTATTATTATTATTATTATTATGAAAACAACATTAAGACAAAAAAAGATTATGTTTTGAAGATATAAAAATTATGATCATTTGGGACAATAAACGAATTGAAAATGAGTCACCAAATATTATGTTTTATATGATTTTCGTTAAAGTTTTTGCTTAAAGTTATGTTAAATATTTATTAGTAGCTAAGCATAAAAATTGAATTTTATTTTTTTTTATCCCAGCGGGAATATTTTGATAATAAATAATTTAATTGGATATTAAGCCATATATGATTTTACTTACAGTAGAGAAAAAAACCAAATATATTCAATTTAAAATAATGCAAAATAAATAAATTTAATATTTAATTAGTAGTAACTTACTATAATACTATACTATAAAATATTATTGTACCATATTTAGGGTGAAGGAAGGTCATATATTATGAAAAGTAGGTGTAGAAAGGTTTATGTATATATGAGTCATATTTAAAGTTTTTGGTAAAAAAAAAAATATAATTAGTATTTTGTAAAAAATTTAAATTATTTTAATATAATTAATTATTGTAGGCAGATGATTAATAATAATTGTTAATTTGGAAATGATATTTTTTAAAAAGAAAAATATGTTTTGAAATTAAGTCAAGTTCATATATTTTTTCTTGATTGATTTTTTTTTTTAAAGTGAAGAAATCTTTAATTTTATATGACAACATAATTAAATTTTGTACTATTTTTTTGTTATTTATAATTAGTGACGAAATTTTCACAAAGAAGTCTTTGTTTTACTTATATAGGTTACATGGAAATTCTGGGAAAAATTATCAGTTTCTTTTTACAAGATTAAAAAACAATTTTTCACAACGCTAAGTTTTGGTATCAAAATTTTTGTAACATTGAAATTTTGGGGCAACTAATTTCAACATGTGGTTAATTTTTGTTTTTTTTTTTTGAATATTATGCTTCTATTTTGACATTTGTGCAATTATTTAGACATTTTGAAATTTTGTTTTTTTTGCAACAATTTTGCAATTTTTCCTACAATTGGGTTTGACATTTATGCAAACTATTTAAATTTGTTAAAATTAGTTTGACAATAATGTATACAAAATTTATTAATAATAAATGAAAATTTATTTACTATACTAATAATTTTAGTTAGACAATGCCCTTTTAATAATACATACCGGAAGTCTGACAAAATTCATTCTGTTTTTTTTTTTTGTTGGTGATGTTTAAAAAAATAAATTAAATTTTGAAGATAATACCAAAAACAGAGAAGAGAAACAACAAAAAAAAACCAATTACAATGAGATTTTTATCCCACAGAAGCAATAGAGGGCAATAATTGCATAATGAAGGATCACCACCAGCATTATTCTTTCTTTCTATATATAATAGTAAGAGTATTATTAATATTATTTTTGTTACAGTAAATAAAAATATGAATAATGTATAGTAAAATTTATAATGGTTTTAAGCATGTTTTATTTTCTATATAGTATATTTGTATATTATAGAAAATTGCATCGTTGTTGTCACGTATTTTTTTTATAAATAAACAATAGATTTAACTCGATGGGAATAAATATGAAAATTAATAATAAAATATGTTTTTTTTTCTTCTTAAAATAATATAAAAAAATAAAGTCTCGTTATAATAATGAATTATTATTTTAATATGTATATATATTAATAATGAAATATGAGAGAATTAATCAGGGTTGTAAAATGCGAACAACAATTTTTTGTCTAATTTTAATCATATGAGCATAATTAGCAATTCATTGTTCAACTATATTGTTTTATTCGAGACTAAATTTAATGCTGGTTTGGATCTAATACAATTATGAAACTATTAAAATAGCCTTAAATGAAAGACGAAAGACAGGCTAATGAACTTAGAATTTTTGAATTTATATTAATTAGTTAGTAGTCACATGATGAGCTAAACAAATGAGAGATCACTGCTAATAGTATTAAATGTGTTTTTTTATAGGTTTATCTGTTTGACCGTCAACAAGGAAGAAAGATGGTTCAACGAAAGCATCAAATCACCGAAATAAATATTAATCAACTATAGGAATAGTCTATTTAAGCCGAGAATTGCCGACAATTATGAGTTAAGTGAACCATCAGAAACGTGCAAATTAGGGTAAAATATGAATTTAAAAGGTCCTTAAAATACTCCAACTAATATTTTATAATTTCACTATAAATATTAAAATCAATATCCTGAAATTTACAAATCATATACATAATAATATAATTGAGAACTTCTACAAGTCAGGTAAATATATATAGTAATATCGATTAATTACTTTCACTTTCTGATTTTTTGTTTGCGATATTATTTTCATCTGATGATTGAAAGGCCTAGATAAAAGTTTTGCTCAATTAGTGCACCAATTATTTACATATACTAATACCTTGATGTTGCCGACTTTATAAAAAAAAAAATATACAATCTTGAACAAGTTTTGAAATGCATATATCTATATATTTTATCAGAATATTAGCATATGCAATAAAGTCAACATTTTTTCTTGGCACAACAAATAAAAAAGCAAAAATACTTGAAAACAAAAATTGATTAAACATTTATTTATGTTATGTTAGTTTGTGCGCAAAAATAATTTATACAAATTCCATCAATTGATCATATAGCATTAACACCTACGCTTTTTGTTTTCTTGCATATATACGATCATTTATTTTATATACTGTGTGCGATATGCTACCGCTTAGTTGGCATTTAAGTTTTATTTTTCTTGTTTTGTGTTAGTCTACCTATATCTCGGTATATAATATAATACTACTAGTCGAGAATATGATTTATATCATTTCATAGAATAGAGTGTTGGCCTGATAAACAAATTAGCAAAAAGGTAACCAGTGGTGTATTTCGATGATTGCTGATTTGATGGAGCGAAAACTGTGAATACAGTCAATATTATAATGTTGGTGGGAGTGTAGGTAGACAGTGAATCTTATTAGATGTAAAACTCATTGTGGGAAATATGATTTCAGATTAGTAGTGGCCTAAATCGAGAGTTGTGGCTAACCGAGAATTGTTTATATCTCAAAAACAGTGTAGAGAACTGAATGAGGCTTTTAAAAACTTACTATCAGTGATCAGTGATCAGTGATCAATGATCAGTGATACTATAACCAAATCAACGAAGACTACATAACCTGATGATACAATTATGAACTGGTTTAAAGGACCAAGTTTTAAGTTCCTATTTTTGAACTTTCGGACAAAAACAATCTTCTTCTGCTTGTTTTAATATTTGATTAACATTTCGACAGTTCTGTTTCATGCCACTGTTATTCTAGCTAGAGAAATCCGTCGCTGATACAAAGCAATTTGAGTATTTCTTTTTCAAAATATTTAAACATGATTTCGAAAAAACCTACAAAGCAAAATATTTGCAATATATGTAAAGGACTTAAAAACTTAGCATTAAAATATTGTAACTAAAAATTTATGCAGATATTTGCGGGCACACATAAAAAACAAATCAATTTTTTTTAAGGGAAAATGTTGGGAGAGTCTGGCTTAGTAGTGGGTACATATTTGTTCCAATTCTGTCAGTTCTAATTTGAAATATTGTTTGATTACCTAAACAGTTATTTATTTAAATAAGTTTTGCAAAGTTTTTTGTTTTTTAGGTTATGTATTAATTCTGAATTATATTTTTGCATTAAAGACGGAAAGGAGCTTTTTTTTTGTTGCCCTTTATAAAAATGAAAATTATTTGTTTTATAGATAAATATAATATATTTTTTTTTGTATATTGTGATAGTCTAAATTTGAATGTTATAGTTAACATATGGTTCAAAGAATTTTAACCAATAATTTATTGTTATTTAACCCTTTTAACACACCTATAAATGAAATTTGAATTTTTTGCGCTATGTAAACCATTAAAGGAACAATTGTCGCCGCAAAATTGAGTTTTTTTTTTGTTTTGTAAGTCTAGAATAGTGTTTTTTTGTTGTTGTTATTGTTGAATTATTTATGGAGTTTCTGCGGGTCTTTTAAATTATAAACAAATAAAAACCGCACCTAAAACATAATAAAAAAAAAAAAGAATTATAACAAAAGCAAAAATATGTTTTGCAAAAGTTGAAATTTTTTTTGTTATGGTTTTTTTATTTTTGGTGGTCGCCAATTTGGTTTTTGCGGATTTAGTAATTACTAAACATTTATATGGTTTTAAAGATACCAATAAAATAAAAGGGTAACCAAAAAAAAAATGAAATAAATGTATTCAGAGTCAATGAAGATTATTTAAATTGCGTAATTAAATTAAATGATTTATTATTATATAGTAAAATTATTAAAATTATAGTTAATTATAGTTTTAGTCATATAATTTCGCGATTTATGGGGGATAACAACGTCCATCTGGCCTTTTAGCTAATAAGTAAATATAAATTAATGGGATGATTCACAGTTAGGCAAGGTGATAGTAGTAACATCGTGAACATATTTTGAACAAAGCTATGAATAACGGAGTCGAAATGTTATTGATCCTATTATTCTCTCAGTTTGCAGAGTCTGACTTAGAGGATCGTCAAAATCCTCTATTATACTCGCTTTCACCTTTGAATCATCTATTTGTAGTTTGTAGTTTATTTGAAGTCTTCAGATGCTCAAGACTATAATCTTCAGATCGAGAATGATAATAGTCTTCAGATGAAGATTTTACGCGCTAGCAACTAGACATATAATGTTCTAAGATTACCGACCAGCACTAGTGGTATTTTCCTAATTGCCACAATTGCTTTCTGACAATTTAATGCTGTCTAAAGTACATACTATTCTTTGACACATCTTCATATCACCCACAAATGAAGCACATCTAACAAATTCTATTTTTTAAATTTTCTACAGTGCCAGGATTCAATTTCCTTGATCAGCTATTGACCCTATGTTACCTAACTATGCCTACCTACTTAACTTAAGCTAAATTATTAAATTACAAATTTTTAAATATTCTGTTCAGAAAACATTAATCGGCTGTGAATAAATTTTAAACACGAACCTGATCGAACCGATCTTTTTTTTTTGCTGATCGCTAAACTATAAAGTTAACAATCAAAAATTGATATCATTCTGCACCTGATTACTTTTACAGTTATAATATCTATTTGTATAGAAAAGCGAGTTCCCTAAATACTTTAACCTTTTCTAAAAAAACAACAATAATGAAAAAAAAAAAAAATTGTGACAGATAACAAAAAACGCTTCTTTTACTCACACACAAATTGTTTTAAAAAAATATTTATTTTCCACAAACTATAATATGTATATAAACAGGTAAGATTCTTTTTCATTATTCTAGTGATGATCTTTACAAGAAGCACTAAATGAAATTAAAGATGAAAAATAAAATACGAAAGACTGGTTCTTTAGCTGTGATCATCACTATACAAGAATTGAAAACCAGTTCTTATAAAAAAAGTAAATATCTATAAAATAAATAAAGAAAGATCGGTTATCTTTCAAGTATGCATCGTGTAAAGATATTTCAACATATGTTTTTCGCTTTTTGTTGTTTTCTTTTGGTTCCTTGCCATCCCTCTTGCATATAGCTTTTATAAATAGAGAGTAAATAATAATATTTGAACGATCAAACGAGATGAAGATTGTGTAAGCTTCTTAGTTCAACAACAACAACAACAACAAAAAAGAAGACATACTAAGAATATAAATTGTGAATCTGAATGAAGTTCTGGGAATCAGTTATAAAATAAACGGAAAAACAGTAACTGGTAAAATATTGAATTGAAACAACAACAACAACAACAAAAAATTATGTTAAAATTACAGGTAAAAAGAATGTGAGATAATAGGTATATATGATATACATATATATATAACAGCTGATTATACAATAATTGTAGACATATAAAGGTGATCCAGTATGGAACTGGAAATAATGAAATATGTTTTTTTTTTGTTATAATTTTTTATAAAATATTTTTTTTCTATATATTTTTCGAAATTCAACAATGAAAATTTATGGTTCAGGTTCAGAGTATGGTTCATTTTAAAGTTGATTTTTAGACATTAAGTGGAGATCAGAGTAAAAAAGGCTTCATAAATATTGACATAATAATTATTAGACATTTCTTAAAGGAATTTTTCAGTAAATTATGGAAAACCAAGTCAAACGAGGAATGGATGAGATAAGATATAAGATGTCAGAAATATCTCATCCCAAACTTAAGATGAATATCAAAAACATTAATTAATTATATTACAATTAAACGTCTAAAGAGGAAGAAGATTGGTTTTCATATTAAAACAGAGACAAAACTTGATAAAAGATGTGGGAATCTGTAACATATTTTCAGTCTCAGGTAGCAAGTATATAGAATTGCGATATTGATCTTCGATGCTTACAATTAAATTTCAAGTTTAGATGAAGAAAATTCCCATACATTTTCTATTTTCACGACATTTCTATAACTTAATTTTTTTCTTTCGATAAATCATTTCCAATTAACTGACAAATATATCAAATTTCATATTTCATCCTTTTCAAATAAATTGTAAAATTTAATTAAAAATAAATTTGAAATGCCAATAAGAATTATGAAAATTTTCTCTTTTTTATAAAATAAGATGAAAAGAAAATTACAATAATGCAATGTGCCAACTTATAAATTTTCCTATCAATAACTCAGTCAGTACTTAAGTACTAAATTGATGACAACCACAAAAAAACCGATTATATAATTGAAACATTTTTTTATATACCAAAATAATTTTACAAAATAAATTTTCCAATATAATAAAATAAATAAAATTCAGATCAAAATTGATCGCGAGGTTAAAAAAATCATTTGACATTATTGAACTTTGCATTTGAAAAATGATAATGTTCGCCCTACAAAAACAAAAAACATTAGAGTGTTCCGAAATTATAAACTACAGAAAAACAAAACGCAAGAAACAAACAATCTTCATCCGATTAATAAAGTATAAAATTAATATAATTTTTTTTATTGAAATCTTATTAAGTTTTTTTGCAAATTTTTTTAAAGCTCTTAAAAAGTCAGCAAAAGATCTAAAGTATAATTGACAATTTATCAGTTAATTTTGTTTTTTTGTACCCCTTGTATTTGTATGTTCGTTCATAAACACCGTATCAAAATTATTGATCTTTGTTACGGGAGATGATATGAATTTTACCGGCTTCAGTCGTCAGGATATTAAAGCAAAAAAAAAAACCGAAAAAAAATTATATTGATGATGAATCAAAGCCGACGGCTATCTCGAATTTCAAATTAGTTTAAAATATATAAAAAATGAAATTATTTTATATTTACTTAATACTAATTTTTTTTTTTATTGAAGGGAAAATTGAATTATAATTTTTTTTTTTGGTTGTGAAAAGCCGATTTGATTTTATTGTGTGTTTTTGTCGATTTTATATTTTTAATGTCGTGAAAAATAAATTTTCCATATTTTTCTTTTTTGTTGTTAATATCGTAATTGCATGCTTCAACAAAAAGAAGAATATACCAATTTTTGTATACCATTTAATAAATTATACAAAAAATAAAAAATGAATTGGGATTGATTTGTGATAATTTTTTTTTTGTGTAGTTTTTTTTTCATATTCCATTACTTTTTTTTTTTAACAAAAATTTCAGCTGATTTTCAAGGTAAACTAAACCAAACAAACTAAAAATAAAAAAATCTTTTTTTCTTTTCTTCTTTTTTGTTGCATGTCTACAAAATATACCAAAAACAGAAAAAAAAAAATAATTTATAATATTTTATTTGTGTTAACCTTGAAATTCAATTTAAATAATTGAAGGTAGCCATTATTATGTATATATTTAATATTATTTATGCTTTTTTGTTTGTTGATTATATGGATATAGATGCAGTTTATAGGGTTTTTTGTTGTTTTTGGTGTTTTATATATTGTGTGACGACTACGACGACGACGACGACGTATATGACTTCATAGTCAATTTCTTGTTGTTTTATTTTTTTTTATTTTTATTATTTAATTTTTGTTTCTTTTCTGATTTGTGAAAATTGATTACAAGAAAAAAAGATTGACAGGCGTGTAGAAGAATTTACAGAAAAAAAAAATAAAATAAAATAAAAATATAGAAAGAAAAGAAACACTGTTGGCGGCCAATGAACTTGAATCTTTAAACAAAAAAAAAAACATTGTGGTAATGTTAAAGTTTTTTTTTTCATTTTTGGAATATTGAGGAAGTAAATTAGACTTTGAGATTAGTTTTGTTATTATTGTTGTTTTGTTTACCACCGAAGGGTACAAAGTGATTTCAATCCAAGAATTTTTACCATTTTTGTTTTAAGATTTTAATGAAATAATTTATGATTATTAATTTAAGATTATACTGCGATAATTTTAGGAAAATCAAATTAAAGTAAATTTAAGCATATAATTTGATGTATTATGTCATCATTGTTTATGTATTTTATTCGAAATTAGTAATAAGATATTAAAGAAACCTTAGAAAAAACTAAGGATAATAATTTGAGTTTCATAATTTGCTATAAATAATGACTTACAAATGGATAATTTAGTATTTAATGAAAGTTAAGTAAATGTATATAATGTAAGAAAGTTCTATATCAGGTGCAAAGGACTTCCTTACCTCATTTACTTGCTGTAATAATATTCCGTCACGCACATTTGGTACGCCATATAGACAAAAAAAAATAATTACTTTTACGGAAAAAAATAATTCTGATTACCTTGCCTTCTTAATGCCTCAAGAATCTAACTCGTCCAAAAAGTTAAAAAGTTAAAAATTAATATATACTTAATTAGCAACATCCAAAAAACTGAGATATTCTGAAAAATTCACATAATTTGAGCTGAGCGATCTAAAAACGATTTAAACTCTAAGGTTAGTAATTCGTTTCGATGTTAAATTGCATGTTAAATTCTTACCAATTGGTAAAAATTGAAATTTAACCCGTAAATGTTATTTTAACAGGTCATTAACAGGTCACTAATGATTACACCAGTCACAATGTCCTGTATGTCGTGTTGACCTTGTAATATTGATTTAAAATGGGTTGGTAGGGTCTACATGCATTGTTAATCAATTACATATTTGTTTTAAGTTTTGTTGGGTAATGCGTGATAATATTAAACTTTAGAAGAGGTGAGTTTAGTATATGTATTTAATATTGATATTGCACTATGCAATATGCACTTACTATACTATGCAATATGTATACTATACTATTTATATTTTATAATTAACATTTACGACTTAAAATTTACTTGAATACCAAACAAATATTTTGCAACCATTTTTTTCGCAAATGGAAAATTGAAATTGAAATGCTGGTGAACATTTAAATATTATCAACATAAAATTAAATTATAATAAGAATATGAATAAACAGATATTAATAACAAACATAAAAATAAATTAACCTTGAAGATTCTATTTTTTTTTTTTCAAATTATACAAAAATTATAAATATTATTATAGAAAAAATTCACACAATAAAAATGGCTAAAGTTCACATTCCAATGATTCACTGTCAAAAATAGTTACAATCAAATTAAATAGCTTTTTAAGAAGGAGCATAAATCATTGCAAAAAAAAATCATAACGAAGTGCTTGAACTATATATGTATAAATTCAACATAAATCTACAAAATTTACATTTATATTGCATAAAAAAAAATATTGTCATAAAAATATTTAATTCTTTATTTAGATTTCATATTAATAAAAAAATATATATAACAATTTCCATTTGAACTGAATAAATTAAGCTATTTAAAGCTCTAGAAAAAGATTTTTTTTCTATTTGAATAAAAATTAAGTTACTTAAAGTGTAAAAACTATGGGATTGCATGTTGTACTATAATAATTTTTTAAGCCTATTACACTATTTACGTATCGTTGTGTGTGTATATATTATTCACGTATATTTATTTATACAATGTAAATATTATTTTGTGTTTCTTATCAGTTCAGAGATTAGGGAATATATTTTATATTAGTTTATGTTTTTTATAGAATTATTCTAAACGCATTAGTCAAACCACACTACAAAAAGTAATCAAAACTAAAAATATTTATATAAAATATTTTGATTTTTTGCGTTACAAAAAATCATAATCTGGGTCTTATCTATATGTACAATATTGTGGGAGGTGAAAAAATAACACCATAAAAATTTTCCAAAAAAAAAAAAAATATAAAAAAAGTAAAAGGTTTTTTTTTTTAAAAATAACATAAAAATGGCATCAAAATAAATAAGAAATTTTTTTCATTATAAATTTTATAAAAATGCATTGAATTATTTTACAAAAATAATATAGAAAATTTCTTTTTAGCATTGTGATCATTTTTTTTATAACCCATTTTCAAGTTATATTATAAATTAAATATTAAAATTTATGCAAAGTCATGGAACAAATTCTTTTTAATATTATAAATACATCATAAAAGCATATTTTTATGACTCAGTTTTTTTTTATGAGGGAAATCATAATTAAATATAAATCATAAAAAAACATATTACATTTTTTTCGTGGTTAATAAGTTTTTTTAGTTTTTGGAAAAATCAATTTTATAAAAAATTTTGATTGATTTTTTTTTTTTTTTTTGTTGAAACAAATTATTTAATGGTTCAAAGTGGTCCAATCCGATTAGAAATTGAAATTATATTTATGTGTACAATATATTTTCTAATTATGGAAAATTTGATATATCTTTATTGAAATCAGTGTTGTTTTTTTGTCGATGAGAATATTTTGAAAGATTGATTTTTCCCACGTAAAATTGGTTGATAATCATACGATCCTCCACCTAAGTTTTCTATTAATGTAAAAGTGTTCTAATTCTACACTGCAGTTGAATTGAAATACAAATTAATTTGTCAGTAGAAACTGTTTGACATAAAAATCTGTATAGGGTTTGAGCAATTACTGTCCCCTTTTCTAGTGAGTTCTTTTCTATGATATTAATCCTATTATTTTGGAATATTGTCCAATTCCAAGCTGTTGTTGTAAAGTTAGTCATTTAACAAATCAAATTCAATATATTTACCAAATATTATTCGTAATTTTCTATACAAAATTCATCAAATTTCCACAATTAAAGTCGTCCTTTTTCCAAATTAAATTCATTTTGTTCGAAATCTTTATCTTTACTTGCCCAAAATGAAATGAGGACCTTTCGAAAATGACAAATTTAATTTATGAGAAAAAGACGAATTTAACTTGGAAAAGAATGAATTAGTCTTGGAAATTCTAATACTCAATGAAGCTTTCATAGAAGGGCATCAATATATAGTTAAACATATTTTTTTTAGAACTAATCAATTAAACAACAATAAAAAAATTATCAATAATTTAATTTAATTTAAAAAGTATACAATTTTCCATTTACAAAATCTACTCGATTAACATAAAAATATATGTTATACATAATGTTGGAACTGCAACAGACATTTTTCTGTTTTTTTTCGTTATACAAAATAAGAAAAAAAAAGCTCTGACCTGCTTTTTTCTGTAATTTTCTTTTATAAATGAAAAAAAAAAAAAAATTTTCTACTATGAAATCAATAAAAGTTTATTTTTTTTTTATAGTCAATCTACAATTTTGACCTATTCAAAAAGGTATTAATAATATTTTTTATGCTGGTTTGTAAAAAAAATAATAATAATAATCATAATATTAAATTGAACCTTATCGATCATATGCAAATAATGAGGTCAATAGGATATAAATATACAAAATATTATAAATAAATAATAAACAAATTTTTAAAATGTAAATATTTGAAAAAAAAAAATGTGTAATGGAATTTGAAATATTTAAAATTCAATTTTCCTTGTTATGTTTTCTTCTCTTGAGGACCCTTTAATGGACGACATTATAAGAACTAATATTATTTATTATTCAAGTGGATAGCCATAATTTAAAGATTTATAATTTTCAATTTTCTTTATTTATGTTGGCTTGGTAAATACATATATAAAAAAAATTACTCAAAACTTTGAAGTAGTTCAATTTCAATTTTGTATATATAATTAGGGAAACCTTTTAAAGCAACTTGAATTGAACCATAAACATATATAGAGAAAAAATTTAATGAGCTTAATGAAATTCTGTAAATTTGATTGAAAATTGGAATTTAATCTAAAATAAATCAGGTTTTTTTTTTTTCAATAAAAAATTTATAAAAACTTTTTAGGAGATGATTTTTTAATTAAAGTCAATCAAAATATTTTTTTTTTACTACCAAATTTTGTCTGGGGTGTGTAACCATTTAATACCCAGGAGCAGAAAAATTGAGAAATTTTTGTATATTGAATAATTTTTGTGATTTACCAGATTGGAAAAATTAAATATATAATTTATTGGTTTTGATTTATATAAATTAATTATAAATTCCAAATAAAAAAAAACTATAAATGAAGTGCACTTATTTTTCGTTTAAAAAATTGGTAATTAAGTATTTATACTTAAGACTTTTTTTTTGTTGTAAAGTTGATTAAAATATGGTACATAAAATTTATAAGTGGTTTCAAATGAAATTATAATTTGGACAACTGTAGAATATAAAATTATATGAAATGAATATAATTGGTAATTTTACATTTTGTGTGGATCGTCAAATGTAAATTGGAATAAATTAATGATATTTTTAAATGAACATTTTTTACTCCCATAAAAGGTACACACAACAAATATAAATTAAAAGTTACAAAATATTTAAAATCTTAATTTACTATTTCATAAATTATCAATTAACTAAAATAAATATTTGTGTAAATATTTCTTTTTTTTTTAAATATTTTCTTTAAAGATTAAGTTTAAAGACTGCCATTAAGTAAATATTTCATGTTTTTTTATTTCTTTTTGCATGACCTAAAAATTTTAGGGTTTAATCAATTATTTAAATATTTATCTATTATTTTGCATCATAAGGAATCGATTTAGTTAAAAAAAAATTACAAAATATTTATTTCAACAAATTTCCACACCAGATTCAAAATATAATTCAATATTTAAAAATTATTTTTTTTCTGTTTATATACCAAAAAAGAATTAAAATTTTAATTTGCTGGAAAATCTTAAATACGAAAATATTTTTTAAACGAAATACAAAAAAATATATGAAAAAAAAATATATATTTTGTTTATGAATGAAAATATCTTTTAGCGGTGATTAACCTTCTTATTTTCATCAGACAAACCATATGCGCGATTATAAAAATATTGAAATATATCAGAGCAAAATTATTTAAATTCTATTTTTACAAAAAAATAAAATAAAAAGCTGAAAATATTTTTATGCAATCTCAGAAAAGCAGAAAAATAATAAATAGAAATAAAAGAGAATATGAAAATTCTTAATAACAAAATTTGGGACGAATAAAATTTTAATTATAAATTTCAATATTTTGAGGAATTTTAATAATAATAATTAAGGAATTTCTGAGAGATAAAAAAGCACTTTAATAATTTTCAATATTTTATAATTATTCCATTAATTGTAAAAAAAATATTTTCATTAAACAATTTTCTTGTTTAATTTACCTTAAAAGCATTATTTAAATGAAAATTAATCCAAATTGTATAATTAAATTTTTCACACAATAAATTGGGAAAAATTCAATGAAAAATTATTTGAAATTTCACTGTTTTCATAAAATTTTATTAATTTAATTTTTTTTTGCTAAAATTTTTTTAATTTAATTTATTATTTTTTTTAAAATTTAATTTATTTTTTCACATTTCCTTTTTATGAACAACAAAAGGACGAAAAATAATATTTCTAATTTAAAATTCGTTTTGGCACTAAGAATATCACTACAACAAAAAAAAAAAATTGTCCGCAAAAATAAAAATTGTTATCCTTTTAATTGGCAAAATTTCCCGAAAAATTCGAAATAATTTTTTTTAATTATAATTATTTTTTTTTGTAAAATATATAAATTCTATATTTTTTAAGGCACAATATTAATAAATATTATTTAAAATAAATAAACGGGTAACTACACACATCCGCGAACGATGGAAACCAAAAACCGAATAAAAACGCATCAAAATTTTCGAAATAAGAAATTCAATTTCCGCTTGATTTCAAATTGAATTTAATATTTTCTATCTTTGTGTTTGTGTACTCTGTAAAAATATAAAATTAACACTTATACATTGAAAAAAGTAGAGAAATTTAGATTTTTTTAAGAGAATTGAAAGTATATACATAGCTACAAATTATAGAAATTATTAGCTACAAGCTGACTTAATTATACTATTGTACTATATACTATGATAGTATGAATGAATACTGAAATTACTACTGACATGACCTAAGAATTTTTGTTGAAATAGGATACATTACTACTGTGTAGTGTTTAATATTTGTGTAGTCTATAATGTGGATTTGTATTGGCTGAATAAAGAGAATATTTAAGAGAATTATTTTGGATATCAGTTGATTTTTTAATATACCGTATTTAGATTTATTGCAATAAATATTTCCTTCATAAACTTTACAAAATGTTCAGGTTATTTAATTTAATCACAAAAAAAGTAATTGAAATAGCAAATAAAATGCACCCTCATAATATTTTGGTCAGAAAAGTGCATTTTGAGTATATATATCAAATTTAGTAACTATGTAATAGAGTAGAGTGGGTAACTAGGTCTAATTTTACATTATTATTTCAAGTTATTCAAATTGCAATAAGAACGAAATAGAATTTATGGTTTTGAACTTAAATTTTTAATAGATATAGACATTATTGGAGGTTAAATTTAAATTTGATCTATAATATTTTGCTTGTCAATCCAACACACCTTTAAGATAAGCGTAGGACTTAGTAATTGGTAATAATTCTAAATCAAATTAATTCTATATACTAAATCTCTGATCTTGATAACAATATTTGTACAACAAAATTTTTATATCATTTTCAAAATATTATTATAGTTTTTCAATACTTTCCGGACTCTTATCAAAGGTTCAAATCATCAATTCCTTTATTTTTTTATATACAACATTCGACAATGAAAGTATCAAATATCTTTTATTTCTTATAATATAAAGATTTGTGATTTTAAAAAAAAAAAAAATTAATTGTGCTCATTGTGTGTAAACATTTCAAATTATTATATGTATATCGAATGATATATAGAAAATTATAGTAATACATAATAGTATATTTTAGAGCTCTATTCAATGGGTGGCCCTATAAATTTTCTCAATCTATATTTCTTAGTTATATATATTTTCTTCTTATTTTATTTCTTTTTCTACAATGGTCAAAAACACATAAAAAAAAATATATTTGAAAATGAAGATAAATTAAATATTTTATTTGACCGCAAAAGATATTTAAAATTTATTTATTACTATTATCTGAACTATTGAGACACATTGGACATAAAACCTAAAAAAAAAAAAAATAATTTCCTCAAATTGATTTTTACTTTTCGCAGAGCGACGGGTCGGTAAAAAAATGAAAGATTAATTGTTTTGGTTGAGTATATTTAATAAATCATAGGTACATAACTAAGTTTAATTTCATTTTTATACGTTTAATTTTATACGGAAATTAAAAAGAATATATATATATAATAGTACCAATAACAAAAATTATATACGTTTAATATCGTGTGTAGTATCTCATATAGTTTTTTTTATTCATCGTAAAAAACTAAAAAATGTACTATATATATGTACGTAACAAGAAATAATACTGCAATATTGATTTTTTTTTGTATAACTGCGAATAAAGGTCCTTTAAAGGTGCAATAAATAAATTGCGATAAAATAATAAAAACTATTAAAAAAAATAATGTTTTCCTAACCTTCGCTATTATAGCCAACATAATATAAAAGTTTTATGTAGTTATACAACAATTTTATATTGAATTTCTAATTAAAATGTTTCAGATGTTTTTTTTTTTTGCATAAATATTCATAAAAATTTGATTCGCATTTATAAGGATTCATCAAAGCAATTTTAATTAAATAAAATAAAAAAAATTTAGTTTACTTACCTCACCATCAGAATGTTTCAATTTTAATATTGTAGCAATTTCAGTAAATAATATTAAATAATTTTTTTCAAACGTTTCTAAACATCCCGAATATGTGCATACCAATAAATCACGTGCTTGTCTTATTAATATTTCACGTGTTCGTTCATAATACATTGGATATAAATTTGCCAAATATTTATCAATTAAATATGAAATTCCAGATTCCTAGAAATGACAAGGATGTAAATCAATATTTTCCAATAAAAGTTTTTGTTATATTCTTACCAAAGTTTGATTTAAATTCTTTTCTTCGGTTAAATCGGAATCAATAATTCTTGGAATTTTTTGTATATCTGGTGGTTCTTTTTCATTTATATACCATGATGTTAAATTATCTTGTTTAATATGGTCACCACAATTTACAGATTGACAATCATCATCTTGATGCACTTGACTAATTGAATTTTGACCAGTTAAACGATCTTTACATTTTTTGAAATATAAACGTACACGAGATTTATTACGTCTCGTTGTATCTGTTATATTTTGATCTAAATCTATTGTAGATTTTTGTTGACTAGGATTTTCTACATTTGGTATATCTAATTTTATAGAATTTTTATCGATTTCATCAAATTCTGATATAGCAATTGAGCAACAGCGATTATTAATTGTTTGTTCATCAACAGAATTATTCGAATTTCCAGATAATGGAAGTTTTTCATCGGGTTTCTTATCAGTCCATGCTTCTGTTAGACATTTTTTATTTGAAGATTTCGATGGATTAATCTAAAATTATTATTAAAATATTGTTAGTCGAAAATATAATTTAGAATATTTTTTATTATAAAAAATCATAATTTGCTTGCAATTCAAGATTTATTGTAGCTAAAAGCTTCTGGTAAGAAGTTTATTTTCAAGTTATAAATTAGGATAAATAATTAGATTAAAATACCGGTATAAATTGTATTGTTCTTGAAGTCCCAAGTGTAAAGGATTAGGATTAAAGGATTAAAATCATTAAATTTACTATTAAAATATAAATTTATGTAATTGCTAATTTGTATAATATAATTTTCCAAATGACACTTAATAAGGCAAGGCCTAACTACATGGGTCAAGTTTAAAATAAATGGTCAGTAAACTAAAATTAAAGTGTGAATAATAGTCTTCCAAATTTAATATCCATTTTCTCCAATTTAAATTAATTTCACTAAAATTTAGAAAAAAATTCTAATGAAAAAAAAAATCAATTTTTCTTATGAATTGCGTGTTAAATATTTTATAGTACCTTCTTTTTTCGCGAAAATATCATATTTTTCTTGTATTTGGGGCACTCCTAATCACAAAAATATAATAATAATCCTTAAGTATTTGATTTTGAAAAAGTCCTTATTAGTATATCAAGTAAAAAAAACCACAAAAAACTTTAAATAACAATAAACTTAACAATTTTTTTTTTTGTATAATTAAAAAAATTTTCTCTTTTAACAATAACAAATTTTCCCAAAATAAAATTTTCACATAAATATTTATAAAAAGAAAAAAAAACTTGTCACACGGAAAAAAGAGTGTATATAATAATAATATTTCGGAAACTCCTTATATTATATTAATAAATTCATGAAGGTTACGAATGTCATCACCACGGCGCCACCAATTTAGATCAAGCATTAATAAAAAGCTTTTTTCATATTTTTTTGTGGGTGGCTTTTTTACAATTTATTTCTCTTCTTACTAAAAATTAAAATTATTAATATTTTTTTCATCAAATAAATTTTTTGTTACCATCAAGACTTGACAATAACTTATTACTGGTATAAAGTCACATATGAATAATGAATTAAAGTTTTGTTATGTTTCACAAAGATAAAGTTTTTTTTGGCGCAGGCCCAACTATTAAAAGCTTATCAATTATTTTTATCTTTTAAAAATAATATTATTCAAAAATAAAAATAGTAACAAAATATTAAAAAAAAATATAATAATAAAATTTTAGTTTTTTATACACGAAATATACAAAAAGTTTTACAGGAAATTTTATATTTTAGGCTCTTTATATAGTGTGGTAGTACAGACTACCTAAAATCAGGACAAAGTCATTCACATTTTAAGGTTATAAACCTTTTTTCCAGTTGTTTGTTGTTTTTTGTAACAAAAAAAAAAAAAGCTTTTACTTGGTTTTAATTTTTCTCGTGGTTGACTAAAAGTTTAGGTAAATATTGGGAATATTGTGTCAGGTACAGGTTGTTACTGTTGGTTTAGTTAACATAGGTAACAAAAAAATGGGAAATAATTATATATATAAAAAATTCAAAACCAAATAATCTTTTTTTTAAATGTAGACAGAAAATTGTTGGTAATAGATTTATTTTAGGTATATGATGGTTTCGAAATGTGTCTTTGATTGTAGTATAATAGGTTATGTATAAGATTTGAATCATAAAATTTACTGATGTTAAAAAATTACTGATGATAGAAAGTCAAACATGCTGACAAGAATTTTTAATTTGCAGTCAATTAGGATTCAAGAATAATTTTCATTTTATTTATGCAAAATTTTGAAGGAATTTTCAATTTCAAATCACCTCAACTGTTTGTCCTTAATCATAGCTTTAGAACGACTAAAAGAATTAAAAATTAATAATATATTTTGTCCAGTTGTGGTAGATATATTCAAATGCACAAATTCTTCTCTATTTTATATATTAAGATCCTAAATTTGACAATTGTCTCAACTCTTAACATTAAATGATAACAAGTAATAGAAAGATTTTAATTTGTCAGATTCTGCCTATTTTCTTCGTAATTTCTATTTTTTTATTTCTATATGTTTCTGCAACAAAATGTTAAATTGATATACGTACAAGTCATATGGCTAGTCTTAAATTTTAGCAGTAAATGGTATAAATGGATGGCTCAGAGCTGAACCGAACAAAGTCAGAAAAATATTAAGGGGTTAAGTATATCAATTCTAATTAATTCCTTGAATGTTTTTGTTGTTATTTCTACAATAATTGCATTAACAATTAATGCAATTATTGTAGATAAATAAGCAACAAATTTGAGGAATTAATTAGAGTTGATATACTTAACACCTTCATATTACAGAATTAAGTTTTGCTAACTTAGTTCGGTTCAGCTCTGAGCCATCCAAATATGCAATTAACCAATTTTATACCAAACAATTAGGTATTTTATATTAATTTTCATTTCTAATTAAACAAATTTGTAATAAAAATTAATTTTTCAGAATGAAAGACGGCAAAATAAAAATCATGCTTTAATAATTTAATATTTAATTGCAATAAATTCTGCTACTAATATCATATTTTAATTATTATATTATCTTTTTGCCAGATTTCATTATTTCCGAAAATAATAATCAAAACTTTTTCAATTATAATATATTTAATATACGGAAGTTTACATTATAATTTTTGTCATATGCAATAAGTAATTTTTTTCATTATAAATCTTAAATATCATTATAAATGATAATAAGCCGATTAATATGATTCAATAAAAAATGTAAAATTAAAAAATTATAAAGAAAATGTGGTGAAAAACGCGTAAAGCTGAAACATACAGATATTTTTATGTTAAATTAATGAAATTTATTTACAAATTAAATAAAATAATATTACAGATTTAATTTCGAATAAAAATCAAATAACATTTTTTTATTACTACCTTGTTTCTCTTCTTCATTGTTCTCATTAATTGATAGTAAGTACAGGTGAATTTGAATGATTAACTGCAGTAAAACACGATAACATCAAATAAATTTTTTTGGATGAAGTAAAAAAAAACACTTTATATATTTATTTTTGGGGGAGGACACACCTAAACCTTTTTAAATCAGAAAATTTTTGGTAGGCAGGAAAATTGTTACATAGTAGTGGGTGGCATTCTACAACAAAACAGACTAATAAATAAAAATATCATTCATGCAAATTATTCTAACTATAAATTTTGATTCGTATAATTCTTTGTATAGTTAAATGTTAGTTAGAAACATGATTGTTATTATAGCTTTTGAAATTAAGTTTAATTTAAATTTAAATTTGTAGAAAAAAATTAATGACAAATTATAAGATTTATGATAGTTTTGGACTATTGTAGTATTGAAATTTTTGAGTGGGTAATAAGAATTGATCTGATTTTACATATTTATTTTCCGTGTACATATACCAATAACTAATTTAATGAATACCAAAACCAATTTACAAAATCTTTGTTGTCTAAATGTTGCCGCATAAATTTATTAAAGTATATAAATAAAATTCAATCCATTTTGATATGACAATTTATTGATTGCTTTGAATATTATTTTATTTTGATTTTGTAGACACAAAATATTTATTGGAAATATGCAGATAATTTTTATGCTTGAAGTATTAATCAGATAATATGCTATTTTATATTAAGTTCCTTTGTTTTTTTAGTATTTAATACAAAATATGAAAAAAGGTTTAAATTACAGACTGTAAAAAAACACACGTGTCAATTAGTTTGTTTCTTTTTTGCAATAATAGAAATTTAACATTTTATATAAAATTGTATGAATACTCAAATTATATTACACAAATTACTAAGCTGCGTCAGACAAAGGTAAGAAATGAAATCATAAAATTAACAAACAAACTATACAAAAATTTTCAGAATTTATATAGTAAGTAATTTATATCAATTTATATCAGAGGGAGTGAAATAATTTGGAAATTAATAATTAAATTTGATGCAATAAGAACATAAATGAAGTATGTATCCAAAAACCGATGAATATGAAATTGTATCAAAAAACAATTTAAATTCAAAATTTCATAAAAATGGAATCATTTAAAAGTGATATTGGCTGTGAAACCATTTAGGATCAAAAGAGTAATTCCAAATTTTCTATATCATCTGTGATGCGATGCACTGTCTTCTATCTATCAAATAATACTAATCGAATATTTGAAAAATACCAATTGAATCGGTCAACAAAATGAATTATACATTTTCATTACATAAATCAAAATATATAACCAAAAAATATAATATGTAACTATTATTTATTTATACTATATTTTCATTTCTATAAATCAAAATAGGTAAAGTAAAACCAAATTATTGAAATGGAAATATATGTATATAAATCAGCGTGTGACAATAAACAAATCGGAATTAATATAAAAATAAAAATCAATATAATAATTTTGTTTGTTTGTTTGTTTAAAGATTATTTTATGTTTTCCGGACTTGTAGACAGATTTTTATTGCTATTACATTACACACCACATCATTTTTATTTCCTCTACATCCAAAATTATAGTTTTATTAATAAGATTTGTTTAAATCTCATATCCAGAGAACATGAAATTCGGATTGATTTCGCAATATATATGTGATTTATTTAAACCACATCCCTTTGATTGAATCAAATAGCAGCAGATCGCGGATATTTTTTTTTTAAATAAAAACATATTTGCTTCAAATCGATCAACCAGGAAATTATTTATTTTTTAATAAATAAAATAAAGATAATTGTTAAAGTGTGAAAAAAAAAAATAATACATAATTATTGATATTTAAATTTTATTTATTCAAAATAATTATTATAAATATTATATAAATTTATTTTTTATTTTTGTTAAGTAGCTTTTTTATTTACCTTAAAATTTATCTTGTGAGACGATTATTCACTTTCTAAATTTAACCATATAATTATTATTTAATTTTGCTGTAATATTATTATTATTATTATTATCTAATTATGATAATAATAATTAATGTGTAAATGTTTGTTAGAAATAAATTTCTCGGAAAATATACTTAATCGTTTTACATTATATTTTTATTTATTATATAAAATAAAGAAAATTGCGTGAATGAAAGAAAATTTTATTTATACAATATTATTTTAAGAATTATTAAGTTCAATAATGAAGTTTACATGTAAATTTTATATAATGATTTAATTTTAAAGTGAAAAAAATAAGAGTTCAAGGAACTAGATAAATAAATATTTATGAAAATTTAATATTATTATGTGAAGATGAATAATATAAAGTGAGAAAAAATTATGTTAAATAATCGAATAATGTCTGGCTTTGACATTGTAATTATAAACATTGAATTTAGCTATGATCCTTTGGGTTTTTGTTTTGGTGTCTTTCAATATAAAATCTGAATTTCAAAAAAATATTGCTGAAAAAAGGTTAAGGAAGTGAGGAGACGACAGAATGATCGATTGACCTAATATAATGTAGCGATTGTAACCAATTCACAGGAAAATTCTTAAGTTTGGATTCCATCTTCCGAAGCAATATTGTTATGTTTGGTATATCCTTTTGTTTAAAGGTAGATGGAGGTACTTCCGGGTACCGAAAACGAATTATCTAATTTTCTTAAATATAAAATGGAGACACATTAAACGCGCCATTTTACATTTGAAACAAAATACGCGCCATTTTCATTTGAAAGTAAAATACGTTTTCCAAATAGTTTTCAAATTATTTGGCACAATTCGTTCATAAATTCATATTAAAAAATTTAATTAGATCATAAAATCAATAAACATTTAATTTTTACAAAAATTATTTATCAAAATTATATTAAAGATTTATTATTTAACAAAATGTAAGAAGGTTGCAGGAATATTAAAATTATATCAGATTAATTAGAATTACAGTATATACACTAAGGAAGGTCATTTACTATTACCAAATTTTGCATTTAATAATTTATATACTAAGACTCAATCAAGTACATTTTAATTCAATTATCTTTGTTTTTGATTACCATTCCTTTAAATAATTTATTTAAATGTTAAATAATAAATTGTCATGGTCTTATCGAACCACCAACTTTGCTTAAATTGCGTAGGTGAAATCTATTTCAATTTTAAAATGTTCTTGAAAATCGCTTGACATTATAATTATTTAAAAAAATGTGATATTAGAGAATTTGTTTTGATCGATATTGTCAGATAGGCGCCGAAACTCAACAACACAATGACGAAAAAAAATACCTGGGCAATTATTTTGCCAAAAATTTCATAGATTAAATATTAAAAATTATGTTTAATATAATTTAACAATTATATTATATTTATATGTATATAAAAATAAAACTTACTATTAAAATTGGATTTCTATGAATTTCTCTACGATTTGTAAAATAATTATCCATAAAAATTCTCCATAAAACATAAGCCATTTTTTTTTTATGTCACTGATAATCCAATTTCAGTAAAAACTATAATTTACATAATAATTTATTTAAAAATTTAATTGACAATATGTAATATAAATTATAATTTAAATGTTCCGCAAGGACATTTTTGTAACGATTTTCCACGGTTTCACCATATACACACCGACACCAACACAAACAAATAAATGAAAATTGTTGGAAAAACTTTTAGGTCAACGATTGATTTTCTTTATTATTTTAATTTTCAAGGATTTCTCAGGAAAAAAAAAATACTATAAATAAAAAAATGTACTGACAATGCGGCCGTCTAACAAATCGGAAATTACCAGAAAAAAAAAATGTAGAACACGTTTCACGTTTTGTATTACACTGAATTTAATAATAATAAAAAAAAAACCAACTACAAAAAATAAAAACAATTTTTTTTGTTATTAAAATGAGAGTATAAAATAAAATAAAATAATTTATATAAAATAATTCAGTTCACAAATATTATTTATTTACTGAGAGTAGTGGCTCAGTGTCTCCATTCACGCTAGACAATTTTCCACAAATTTTTTTTTTCTTTATTTTTGTTATGCATTTCCTAAAAAAAATTATATTAACATTAAATTTTGTATTGGTGTTCCCCCTTGCAGCTATTTTTTTTTATTAAAGTTCAAATTTTTATACCCCACCTTAAAGGTATATATTTTTGTTTTGTCTGTCGTTCGTTTTACCTGTGCCAGGATTTTAATTATTCTGTTATATATATATATGTATGTATATTTATAAAACCGTCATCGACCGCACTATTGTCGTCGTCGTTGTCGATATCGTTGTTGTCGTTCGAATGAATTTAAATCGACTAGTTTTCAGTTTTCACACAATGAATAAAAAGAGAATTAAGTATGTATAATGGTTCAAAAAAAATTTTATATTTTCATAAAAAAATTAATTTTGTTTGTTTGAAATGAGTCAGTCAACTAGGAAAATTATGTAAAATAATTAATTTTTTTGTTTATAGTAGCCATCAGCATAAAAAAGACTGCGGAGATTTAACACAAACAAAAAGAGGCACGAGACCTTTGAATTTCAAATGAAATTGCCATACCCATAAATTTTGTTGTTTATGGTTTTGTTTTTTTTTTTTTCGGAACCGGAAGACGCAATGAAAAATTAGGGGTTATAAAATTCACGCATAATTTGATAAATACCAAGAATCATTTTTGATTTTAAATTTACCAGTTTTTTTACATTACAGAATCAAAACATTTTTCCAAAATTATTGCAGAATATTTGCAAATTAAATTTTGGCTTGGAATTGGAATGATGATTCTACTTTTATGTTAGTATTTGTACTTTAAAACTACACTTCAGAAATGTGCAATCTTTCTATTTATCAGTTAACTAATTAAAGTATACTTTTAATTTAAGAAAGGAAGAACTATTTTTATGTTTACATAAAATGTAATTTCTATTTGAAGTGTCATAAACTTGAAATGGGCAAAAACTTTATTTCTATAGTAGCAAAAATTAAATTAATTTAAATTACAAATAAAAAGCTTGAAGTGTTAAAATTAGAAAAATATTCTTGGTAAGAATTAGTTAGGCACGCCTTTAACTTTTATTTGCCAACCTTTTAATAAAAAGGCTAAGAACTGCACCCTAATTTTTTTTATATGATGAATTATTGAGGATGGAATAATGTAATAACTTACATACATTGTAGCTAAAACAACCATATATATAGCAGTAAAGGATATTAAGAAAATAATTTTCATATTGTAGAAGGGGATTGTCGAAATAAAACATTGTATAATAAAAGATTTATAATCATTTTACTTTCAAAATATAATTTTAAATTTAAAGTTTAATAGAAATCAATTAGATTAAGTTATGAATTAATTGCACTACAATGTATTATTTAAAGCCATTTTCAAATTGCTTACTTGCTGGTGGCACTGTTACTAGTTTCAATTACTTTTTCAATTACTATGTCATTTAATTTTTGTATACTGGTAGCATTAGAATTCAATTAAGGTGTCACAGAATTTTCTGCTACTAATTTGGGGTTTACATTAGACTTTTTATTGGGCAGAACATATGTTCTGTCTTGAAAATGTCTAGTGTAAACCAGACAGAATTTTTTTCTATTGTCCGGATTAACAGTGAATTGCATTGGAAAATATTTCAATAAAAAATTATTTTTACAGTGTATACGAAATATTTTTATTATCTTAAATACAACAAATGTCACTTTAGATGGATGATTTTTTTGAATAAAATTCATTAATTAGATTATATAAAATTCCATTAATTTGAAAATATAAAATAATTATAATTAGCTATTTTCAATTTCAATCAATTTTTTAGTTGATTATTATTAATGCTTTTCCATTCCATATATTTATACAGGTGTTAAAATTCCGTTTACTTATAGATTAACGATTAACAATTTTAATTAATAATTCATATTTATTTGTTATAAGAAAAAAATGATCACATATGCAAAAAAAATTGTAAACCATATACAAAATGTTGCATAAGATGATCTTAACAGAGCATTTTGTATTAACAGAGTACTGTAAAATTATTAACAGATTATTGTAAAGTGAATGCACCATTTACAAGTTTTCTGTTGCATATACAAGACGCGTTTTAAAAACTATAAAACTATTTTAATTACAAAAATAGAACATATATCTAATTTACTAATTTGATAGATAGTCAATTTGTAAAAACTTCAACATAAATATATATTAATTAAACCTTTCAACTTCAGTTAAACATGTCCCGCACGATCATGTGATCAGAGCTGTCATAATGAATCTCATTATTGCAGGTTTGAAACGATTTAATATTTTATATAAAAGTCAAATTATTCCAAATAAATTTAATGACAATTTCTTAAAATTCTTGTAATGAATTTAAGTAAAATTACATAGAATACAAAAATTAAGTAAATTTTTATAATTATTTTATTGTAGAATTTCAAAAACACATTTCAAATCCAATAACAATTAATTTCTATCACTTACCACATTTGTAATTTTTTGTATCCATTGAAATGGTTTAATAATCATATTCCATAATATTTTAGCACCTGCACTGAAATTACTTAAAATAAATAATAAAAATTCATAAATAATAATTCTGTAATCACTAATGATATTAATCATTTTCCAATACACAATAAATTAAACAATAACACTAATAATTTCATAATTTTAAATGAAAATTCTATATGTAATTTCTACACTATTTTTGTATATATTTATAATTTCAAATGACACAGTAAAGTTTCAAATGCAATTCGTTCACGTTTAAAAGTCGGTCGATAACTAAAGACGATTTGTTTTTATTTTTCTTGTGGGTGATTGATGAAATAACTTTAAAAGAAAGGCGGAATTAAATTCAAATTTTTTTTTTTCGAAAAAATAAAAAGACACACTGAATTTTTTTTTTTTAATAACAATACGTGAATTATTTGAAATTATTCGACCCTATTAAGCAGAAAACACAATCGTCTAGTAATACAGCGTTTTTCATTGTCTTGGAAGATGTGTTATAGCAAAAGAATATTATTGACATTGTTAATTTGGCAAAATGAATGGATAACTGTTGCTAATTAAGAAACTAATTGACATTCTTATTTGATGGTCATTTAGAATTTATAAAAAAATAGGTAGGATTACGAAAATAAATGGAATAATTTTAGTTACTTAATTTGCAGTTTTTATCTACTAACAATTGTAATAATTCTTATTCTGCTACCAAACATAATTAGGGAGCAGAAAAAATTACTGAAGCAAGAGATCATTATAATCCAACCATGAAGCTGAATTGTGTTTTTTGATTAATAATAATTAATAATTAAAATTTGAGTTTCGTAATATACGTCACCAAATGTAAAAAAAAAAAAAACATGTTGAGAAAAAAAAAATCACGATAACAATAATGAAAAATACAAACACCAGAGATTTTTTTTTGTAAAAATAATTTTAATGATGAGCAAAACCAGAAAACAATTGAAATTTAAAAGAATTTAAATAATAAACAATTTTTTATTCAAATCAAGTAGTAAAAATGAACTAAATTTTCTTATCAATACAGTGAGAAGAGGTTACTTTCCGAGGGACTTAAATTCGTCTTGGTTTTCAAAAGGGTAACAGTCCATAGGCTGGTAGAGTAGTTATAGAGCATAGTGTATTTTCACTAGGCTACCGACCTTTTAATCTAAATTATTATTAAATTATAGTCCGTATCTAAGTTAGAATAGGAAACTTTATAATAACCAAAAATATCTATAACATAGTTCGATATTTTAGGAAATTTATTCAAAATGAATTTATATTATTTAATCATTTTTTTTTAATTTTGCACATAATTTATTGAACTGATAGTCCAGTAGTCAATTACATTTTTAATTTGAACCAATTTACCCAATTATACTGTGAATAAATTATTATTTATTATTGCTTTCCCTTAACGTTTTTTTTTATGTACTATGCGAAATTTTTCTTGTTTACAATGAAATACTTTATTTTGTTGTAAAATTTCAAAACCGTATAATAGGTTCCATTGAATATGATTATTATTAGCAGAATATTTCTAATTATTAAAATAAATATTCTTGAATAAATTACTATATAGTTAAATTTTAAGATAAATAAGTTCAACATTAAGTCAATAATAACATTCTTTATTTTGTTTATAGAATTATTACAGTCTCTTATAGTTGAAATTATAGTTCTAAAAAAATTATAAATTTAAAGTACTAATAAGAAATGCGGAACCTAAATAATTATATTATTTAATCAGCAATTTGAAATTTAACTCACGTGCTTTTTGGTGACATTATTAAAATATCGTGAAAAAATTTGAACTAAATTTGTTTTTTTGGGTTTTATTAGTATGATGGGTAAATTTAATTATTAGTAAAAAAAATTATGAATCATTTTTAAGATATAGATAAAAGCATAGAAGAGACCTAAAAACTAATGCTCGTTGAATTGTCATCATTAGATTTACAGCAAATTATATTTCACTTAATTATAATTGTCCAACTGGTATACTTTCGAAAACATTGTAATTTCCTATAAATTATAAATTAATTTCCATATTTAATTCATTTCACCAGCAGATTTTATTAAAGGATCGTCAGAATCGGTACAAAATTTAAATCAATTATCCAATAATTATATTTAAAATATAAAAATGATGACAATGAAATTAAAAAAATTGAATATAATACAAAATTACCATTAAAATATCGTTCAACATTTCTTTGACCTTTATGTAGAAAAGAATCATTGTAATTTTCATTTGAATTTAAATTTATGTATATATTAAAATGCAATAAATGAATAAATATTTGTATTTAGAAATTTTTTTTACAATTCATTTCACTCGAAAAATCAAAATGCGTGAATTAATAAATTCATATGAATTTCGTCAATAAAATTGTTGTATTGATTACAATCAAGTATTAAGGGTGGTCATCCAGGAATCACGATTGTTTTTTGAGTGCACATCAATAAAAGAGGACAATAACGATTTTATATAAAAAGGTGCGGAATTGCTGTAGTTTAAATTTCGCTAAGTTAATTAAATCATCAAAATCAAATGTACATAAATGCGAAATTAAAAATAATATTGTTATAAATGCACTATATTTACAGAGCATCTGTTTTGGAGATTAATATTTTAGTTAAAATTTTTGTCAGTTTAGACAGTAAATAGAGAATAGTATTTTCGAATTTATTTATAATAATTAGATTGAACCATAAGACCAACAAATTCCAAATAATTCTTCAAATCTTACGATATGAATTCTTATGAGTTATGACAATTATATTTATATACATATATGTAATTTAAAAAATTCAAAAAAATCTATATAACTTTTTCTATATTCGAAAATTCAATTGATTGGAACTTTTTATTTGACTAAATTTTGGTTAAATATTTATTATTATTAACTTCAATGCACTTGGCATTATTTATCATACAATATCATGAAAATATTTATACCATATTAATGTATACAAAAAAAAAGGATGTAAATTTAATTTATGAATAAATAAAAACCGATAAATTAAATTTACTATAATCATATTAAACATATGTTGTACAACCAACCAACCAACAAAAAAAAATTTATAATTGATAGTCGGTATTTTGATTATGGAACTGTGTGTGATAGTGTTACCACGATTAAACATTTTGTATTATATTTTTTTTTCTGTAAATTTTATGTTAATAACATAAATCAAAACAAGCTAAAATTGAGGTTGAATTCCAAAAAAAAAGTAAAAGATAAAAAAATATTATAAATAAAAGACCAAAAAATATTTATTTATTTTTTTCGCAAATTTTTCAAATTATTAATGGTTTTTTGTTACTTTATTCCAAAAATTATTAATTATTACATGAAATTTTTATGCAGGCGAATATTTATATAAATTTATTTTCATATATAATAAAAAACATTCTCAGTGGAAGCTTGAATAAAATTTTAGTAAAAGAAATCATTTTATTATACAATATTAATCGCAATCGGCTGACTTTTACGATCTATAGTAAGAGAAAAAATTTTCAATTGACGGCAATCGTTACATTTCTTAAATCATAGTAGATTCATTTATGGTTTCTAATTGTCAAATAGTCACAAAATCAAGAATCTTAAGGATTATATAAATAAAATGCATTAAAACTCAAATTAAATTATTAAGAAAATGCCTTTCTTTCGAATTTTTTTTGAAAAAATTATAAATTTTCATCTGGTTTGGAGTCTCAGTGGAATTTAAAAAGTTTTCTCAATAAAAAATACTGTTTTCATCTATGTGTCAACTTACTTCTTTGCTCAATAACTAACAGATTTAACAGATACACACAAAAATGTTGCAGAACGATAAGCAACATATTCTGGTAAATAGTATAGCATCCCAATCCCATGACAAATTCATTTTGTGCGACATATCTTTATTATGCTAGTATCTGTGGTACAATCGAAGGAAAATTTATTATTCTGATCGTTATTGAATATGTTTGGGAAGAAATTCAATGTGGAATTTATTAACGCTGAATTTTTTGAATTTAAATAAGGACTATGTACCAATAAATAATTGTAACAGAAAATTCATTGTTTATATGTTTTAATTTTCATCTAAAATAAATTTACATTAATTTTATTTCATATTGGTATTATAATAAAGTCAACATTACTACAAATAATTCACCTACGCATTTTATTGGTTTTTTCTTAAATAATAATGTAACCATAAATTGATATTGTCAGGGACTAAAACATTAAAAAAAACACAATTTCAATAAAGATATTTTTTCATACTTTATTGTTGTTCTATAATTAGGATATCCTTTGAGTGAATTACTTGAATTTTATGTAAATTCTTTTGATATTTTATAGTGAGAAACTCAAAGTAGAATTATGTTGTATAATATATTTTAAATAAGAATATGGATATTTAGTTATGTTTTACGGTAATGATTTTTTTACGATATGAGGTAAAATTTATATTATAATAATGTGAAAACATATAAATTTGAATAATTTATTGTAATATTCTTATAGGTATCTGAGCCACTGATACTTACTTGTAAAACGGTAGAATTTATTAGTTCAATTACTGTCTGACTATCGTTATTATTACTATCACTATAATATTTATACAATTAAGTAGCAAAGATCACATTAATGATCTTTGTTAGCGTCAATTGTCTTGTTTTTTTCGCTTCTTGTGAACGTCGAAATATCCTTTAAGACAGAATATAGTACAAGCCAGATTCATTATCTACTATATTATACTTTTTAGCCAGTATTACATTAATTCCTTTCATAATATGTACAGGAAAAATTTATGTATACATATTTGAAGAACAAGAAATTGGAAATTGTTTTGAATTTTAAAATTCAACATTTTGTTTCAAAATAATTTACGATAATATAAATTTAAATTTCTCTATTATAATATTATTTAATAATTTATTTAGATTTAGGATTATTACATTTTCGTCTATTAAATATAAAACTATATATTTCGCTCAAAGATCGATGAAATTTTTATGTAAGAAATCATTGTTTTTTCATACTTTTTTTTGTGAAACTAATAAATTCAAACCTCAAGGCTTTTTAGAAGAGGTAAAAAAAAAATCTTATAATTTTACCAATAAATTCATAGATCATGAGCTCAATAATTTGTGAAAAGTTATCAAATTAAATTAAAAATATATTTATTCTTAGCTTTAGGACTTTAAGCACTTTAAAATATTTATGTTTTTTTTTTCTTCCTGATTTTAATATATGATTATTTGTTACTATTTTTGTTTTTATACTTAAGTTTTTACTATATTAAATTTATAATAATGTCTTTAAAATTAAATTTATAAATCTTATTATTACCAAAATTTTTTTTAATATATTGAAATAATTTGTAAAAGAGAAATTTTTTTATTATTAATTGAAATGATTTTGATTTGGCATATAAATAAATAACAATAATCAATTAGATTATCATAAAAATTCAATTTAATTTAAAAGTCTATGCAAATTTTTTATTAATATAAATTTTATACAATTTCTTGTATTATAACTGAAACTAAAATATGCAATGCTGTTTTATGTAATAATTTTTTTTTTATAATTGTGAAATATTAAAGTAGAATTAAATTCAGGACATTACATTTTCAAAAAGATAATTACAGACATTATGATAAAAATAAGTAAGTGTATAAAATTGATTATCGAAATTTTTGAACAAATAAAATATAATTTTAATTACATTCGATTGAAAAATTACGTGATGAATAAAAATCAGGCCTTTAATAAGTCGGCTCCGACTCAATAAAACATATATGGAAACAGAACTGAGGAAATTATTTTTTGTACACCTTTTCTTCCAAGATTGAATGTACAAGATTACGAAAATATTTAACCATATGGTTAAAAAAAAAATTTCCAGAAATTATGTGTTATGATATTTCTTTTTGAATTTGGAACCACCTCTTAGATTGTCTTACTTTTATATGTGATAATTTTTTTAATTAATTTTTGGTAACAATTTAATGCAATCTTTAAAATTATATACTGAAATGTTTTTTTTCAAAAATAAAGTCCTTCCAGGAGATATAAGGTAATTAAAGAACCAACTTGAAATAAGTCTAAATATTCAATGCCGTATGATATTTTTACATTGGTAATTGATTTTCTAATTAAATAATTTTCAAAACATGATAATAATTTGAAATTATTGATTTTAAATTCAGATTAATGGGTGGTTCAAAAAAATTATCAAATCTTAACTATGGGTTGTACTAATGGGTTGTATCATAATTGAAATTCTTTTAATGATTATCTATTTTTTATGTAAATAATCTATGAAAAAGGATTAAACAAAAATAAAATTAAATTCGTTTTAAATAATTTGTTGTGGCCAGATCAATAAAATGCCAATTGAGAAATGTAAATAAATCAACCTAAAGGCTAAATAGTATATTTTAAGACAGATATTTGTAATAATTTATCGCACATGAGCAAATAATTTGTTTCAGTTTTCGTGAAATATGAGATCATATTTATTATTAAGTACGTACATAAATTATTTTATAAATTTCCAACTTGTATAAGCTTTATTATATTATAAATTCATGTAATATAATTTCAATCAATAATAAATTAATATTTAAATTGATGAATGTATAAATTATGTATACATATATGTAAATAAAACAATTACATAATAATATTAATATTATTGAACTAATTTTGGTTTAGGATTTATCATCAAAAATGAGGCACGACTAATTGCGAATGCATTCGAATAAATGATGATTTAATGAAATTAAATTAAATTTACTAAATAGTACAGCTACTATTAGATTCTATTTTCTTTTAATTTACATAGCTAATTAATGACTATTTAGTAGCAAAATTGATTTTAAGTCTTCGACAAAATTCATACAATTTACTGTCAATAATAATTGAATTACTATTACAAACAATATTAGCTATGGGTGGATGTAATAGTTTAGATGCTATAAGGCAAGATATGTTTAAATTAAAACTATTATCTCCAAAAATTGCACTTAAATGTCAAGGCAATCTCTATGAGGTATTCTAAGGCCCACAAACGGGATCGAGCGATCGACAAGAAGTATAATTAAAAAAATTATAGTTTTTTGCTCGAAAAGTAGTTGAATAATAGCTTAATCACACTATACTATACTATTTAATTATATTTTAAAGTAAACTAAAAAATAAAGTAAAGTAAAAAATTAATACTTATACTTAATTTCTTAGTTAAATTATTTGAAAATTAAAAATATAATAGGGAAAATTCATTATCGATTATCGTAATTTGGTCATTTCAACATTTTACACTACTTATAAACGACGGAGAATAAATATTTATTTTGAATAAATTAATTTAATAGAAATTAAATAATGTGAATAGGATATAAATTCAACTTTTAGGGTTTTCCTTTCTAAACTATTTTTGGTCAAAATTTATAAAAAAAAAAAAATTTGTTGCATTTTTATTCGTATTTTTCGCAAATGTATAACTAAGAAAGTGGCATTTTTGTGTTAATTTGTATATAAATATGCAAATTTTCCACTATTTTCTATTTATATATATTTTAGTTTAAATACCATTTATTTTTGTGCATTAACCTAACAGCAATTTGAAGAATATTTTATAATATGAAAGTTTTATTTTTTCACAGTTTGTATATATAATTAAAGTGTTATTCAGGTCATCTGATTGTTTGGAAAATAAATATTCAATTTGAAAATGTTTCTTTTTTTGCAGCTCCTTGACTGGAAAATTGAACATAATATATATACATATATGAGAAGTTATGTTTCTTCTTGCTACGTCAGTATATTATAAATTGTTAAGTAGCAATAAACTGAGATTTAGCAAAAGTTAACCTAATAACCTTGCCGCCAGGTAAAGTGATTAAATATATATATATATAACAAAAATGAAAATTAGAGCATATAGATAAAAAATTAAATATTGTTGCGCATGACGAATCAATACTTGAACTATAAATAATAAATTTTTTTTAAATATTATAGTTTTAAATGAAATAAAAAATTTGAAAAACTAAAATTATCGATTAAAAATTTAAAATTTAAAATGTTTATTAATGAATAAATTAAGTTGGAATATAAATTTCTCTTTTGTATATGCACATTTAATTATTAATATTTATGTTTAATTATTATTAGAGAGAAAATTGACATGGTATATTAATATTATGCACTTAAATTATTTATTCAGCTGCAGCTGATCTCAAGATGGAGAAAATCTGCAGCTGACCCTAGCACTTACGACTTACCTTAACAAAATGCTACAAACACTTTACAAGGAATCGATATTTACCAAAATTGTTATGGTAGTCAAATAAAAAGGAGGAAAATTTTAGACTAATTTTTTGGTTTTTTAATTTTTGGACTTTAATATTATTGTAAAATTGTAATTTTTCGACTTTTATTAAGGTAATTTTTTTTTATAAATCTGTATTTAAGTTAAGTTAAATTTGATTAACAATTTCTGCGCTATATTATCTGAACACACCAATTACTCCCTCACGAGTTTAACGTCCTTCAAGTAATCAATTTATTGACATTTATAGTTTTTTTTAACCCATTAATATTAATCGCCTACTATACGTATACCAGCAATGATTAATAATTATAATTTTATAGTTAAAATGTTTCAATTTTTAATTGTTTACTATTTTCATAAAATTAAACAATAACATAAATTTTTTTTTAATATTGATTAAAATCAATCAATTTCCACAATTCATTTTCTTTTTTTTTTTTTAAATATAATACGATAAAATTTTTGTCTTTGTTTATGGTATCATTAAAATTCTCAATCGTACATGACAATAATTTTAATATAAAATATATTATATTTTTGTTAGCTTTTTTGATTTATGAAAGTATATATGTATGGTCATTCTATGCTTTTAGGAGTTGAATATATATACAATATGTGTATTTTTAGTCGTGCAATGGTTTTTATATGCCGCCAAATTGTCGCTGCGAAACATGAATTGGAAAATATCAAAAAATAAAATAAAAGATATTTCCCTTTTTCGCTCAACGGGCCCCAACCAGAATTTTTGTATGTTAACATTTTTTGTTTATAAACGGAAATTGAAATTTATATATTAATAATTAATTTTAAATTTTATTTGATTTGATTGGAAATTATAATTTCATATTTTTTTTTTTTTTTTTGTAATTTTACCAAAAAGGGAATCTTTTTTCTTATTTTAAATGAAAGTGTAAGTTCTCTCTGTTATTGGTCTGTTATATTTATATAAAATGTTGATCAAATTGAATTATTCAGAAGAAGAAGAAAAAAAAACCACAAAACTATAAATTCAATTATAAAAAATATAAATAAAAAAAAATTGAATTGATTTAGAAAGGTGGTAAATATTATATAAATTTTATATTTCTTCGATATTTATATATAAATATATCTTTTATTTAATCCTTTTATTGATTCGAAATTTACATACTATATAACCAGATTTATATTCGGGGTTAAATTGCACCAAAAAGATCTCAACATATTTTTCAATCATGATTAAAATTTCTGGATAATGATTTGATCTGTAAATTAAAATTATTTATTTATTCATTTTATAATATGTATAAAAGATAATTTTTCCTTTTTGTAATTTAAATTGTGCGCATAAAATCGTTAAATTTTTAATAAAAAATTTATCGGTAAACTTTATTTTACCATCTTCCTTGTTTTTTAATGAAGAATTTTAATTACGCGTAAGTAAATAGTCTTATAGTTAACTTTACACGATCTGTAATTCTGTCTATAACAGATAATTAAATTACTATAATATTGCGATAAACATAGTGACCCAGACTAGAGAAGTTCGCAGTCATATATAAAAGAAGTACATGGCGAGTACATCTTCTCATGCAACCTTGTGTTACTGATCATGATCTCTATTCGTATAATTAAACGCTTCAAATTATTCAAAAAATTTCCCTTTTCATTCTCAAAATATTGAGAAATTATTTTAAGGAGATCTTCTTACATATATGTTTAATACTCTGATAACATTTCAATAATGATGAAATTGTTATGAAGTTATTGGTCATTCTGAAATATCTGATTCAATACCAAACCTTACATGTTCAGCATTTTTTATGTTCAAATAATGACCTGTTTTTACTGATCGTGTAAGTACTCCTTATAATTTCAGTCATTAAATTTATTTCTGTCCAGTTATTTTAATAATAAATCGATAGTTAATTGTATAGAAAAGTGCAAGTCTTCAATAAAATTCTTCAAATTTTCCGATAATTTTCGCAAATAAAATTTAATTATTTTAATTTTTACATTACATAAAAAATTGTAAATTTTCTTTATTAATACTAAACACCTAAATTAATTTATTATATATTTGTGGACAAATATATTACGGCCACCAGCTTTTACTTTCTTTTAATTGATTTTTATATTTAAACACTCGTCAAAAAAAAAAAATATACAAAATAAATTTTTAAATGGAACACTAAAAAAAAATGAAAAAAAATAAAATTTAATATTTTCCGCCTAATTGATTTATGATTATGATCAATCTCTTTTTTTGGTTTTTGGTCTTCTTGGTATCCTATAAAATGCCGGTATCCATTTAACTTGATATTTTTATGCTATATATAAATCGATAAAATTGCCCAATTTCGATGAAAATTTCCCTTTCGCTAAGGGGGAATAAGAAAAAAGAAACGATTTTTATTTTTGGTACATCAATTTTCCTTATTGAATTTTCGGCATAAATTTCGGTGATACGTTTTTTTTTTTTGGTTTTTTTTCTGTGTTTTCAGATATACATAAAACGTTTTGGTGTAGGATCCGTTTACATTATAACAAAAAAAATATTGTTTCAATTCAATTGTAATAACATGAAAAATGTTTTTTTTTGTTTTTTGGTTCAATTCATATGAGAATTCACTTTCTTCTTATAGCACTTTTTTTTAATGTGATGCTTCATTTTTAAAACATAAATATATAAAAATCAACCATTTTTGGAAGATAAATTGCAACATATTCTTTTGATATTCATACAATGTTGAAAAGAAAGTGATAATAATAATAATTATTATTATTAATATTAATAAAATATTTTAAACATTCCAATTAAAAGTGTTAAAATTTTTCTATATTACTTTTTTGATTTACGATTTAAAGGACTTAAAGTAAGTAAATTAAAGTAAATTTTGTAAATTTTAAGGTTAAAGTAAATTTTGAAATATTTTCTTTCATTGATTCAATATTATTTTCTGGGTCAACAGTGATTGACAAATTCTGACCTAGAAGTCTACAAAAAATGAGACTTTAATAAATTATATAATTAATTTTGGGATCATATATTTAATTATGATTTATTAACAGAAAATTTTTGATTGAAACTCTTCGTACTTTTGACAATCGACCGAAAATGTCAAATACTATTCGTATTTTTTTTGGTAAAATAAATTTTATATTTTTGATATTTACCATCGAGATATTTTTCGATTGTCCTTTTTATCAATTTCAGTTTTTTTTTGGATCAGACCTCCAAAGATGCAATTACACAAAACAATTTTTTATTAAGAACTTCTCAGGTAACGATATTCGTATGTCGAATTGATTTAAAAATAAAAATTGGATTTTATTTGGTATCAAAGTGAAATGTATTGTATAAAAAATATGAATTTTGCTTACACTCATATTTTATGTGATATGGAGTGTTGTTGTAAAACATTGGTGAATGAATTTTTGTCAGTAATTTAATATGACAGCGTTATTCTTCAGTTAAGTGATCATTAATTTCATTTTATTTTTTTTTGATAATTTCATATACAAAAACTTTTTTAATGCTGAATGAATATTACTTCCTTTGATCAAAATATTCATTTATCAAGATTATATTTTTATTATATTATTTATTACGATATTTGATATTCCGAATATTTTTGAGATAATTTTAATTAATTGATGGATAATTTTTTTATGTCATTTTTTGATGGTATATAGAAAGATTTTTGTCTACAAAATATTTTGTATTGAAAAACGATTATTCAAATTAACCAAATACAAATGAAAATTCTAAGAAAAATTGTCAAAAAAATTGATTTAAATAAATCTTGTAATTTATGTGGAGTAGTGCTACTATGTAAATGAATATAATTGCTATGACATACTGAATACTATTCTGGCGATTATATCAAGTAATAAATTAATTTATACCCAGTAAGTTTTTTTTACTCTTTATTCAGCGCATCAATTCTAGAAATAAGTTTTTCAATGAAGCATATAAAAAAAATGAAGTTACATTAAAAGTTTAGTATTATATCACAATTTTGTTTCAAATAATGATTGTATTATACCTTTAAGCTGTTCCAAACTAACAAAAATGTTTCATTAACCATGGCTTCAAATTGAAATTTTTCATTTCTCTTTATTCAATTCACTCTTTCCAATAAAGTCGATCATAATACCTACCTTTTATGATTATTATACAAATAAATTTTTTTACCTCTTTTTTGATTATTGGTTCGCATCTGAGAGGAACTGATCCAATATCTGAGAGGAACTGATCCACTGAAGCTATAATAATAATATATTTCTTTGGTATTTAGTTTTTTTATTTGGCTGAGTTCGAGTTGTAGATCGAATTTTGAAAACTCTTTTTTTCGTATTTACAATTCTTTGCTATTTCGAATCATCATTCAAATTCGGAATATGTCACTGTTCGTTTGCAATCAAAAAAAATGTTTTAGTTATCAATATTTATTACATTTTAATAGTATACTTTTAAGTATATTCAAAGAGTGATTTTAGTGTTGTGAGAATAGTTTTATATTAAATAACTCTTTTAGAAATTATGTAAATATTTTGTAAAAATTAAAAACAAATTAATAGATCATAAATTTAATAGAAATTCATTCTCCATTTCCATTTATAAAATTGTATATAATTTTGAACCTTTTGCTAAGGATTCTAATTATTTTCCTAATTTTGGATTCAAAATTGTCTATTTATTGGATTGAGATAAGAATTTTATAATATTGACATTCAATTATCTTTAACATTAGAAATTATTTCATTTAATCGAATTAATTTGAATATTAGCAAAGATTTATTGAATATAGAATCTCTCTAAATTTTATTGGGAAAATATGTAACGAAATTATATCGAAAATGGATAAATTTATGTATAAAATTTCACTTTTTTGAGACTTACAAAAAAAAAACATATTTTACATAAAATATTTTTCTATTTTAATAAACCTTTTATTAACAACAATGTAAAACTTATTATTTGTGCTAATTTATTTACATAAAGTGCGCTCAAAAATTTAGTACATATATTTAAAATGTCAAAGGTACACCAGAACAAAGTCACACAGCACTCACGATTTAAATATCTAGTGTAACTATTAAAGGGAAAAGTGTTTCACAATTTCAAATTTTCTACCCAAAAAAAGATGTTTGACATATATTAAAAATATTAAAATGAAATAGAAACTATAAACTAAAACTGGTAAACTATAATGGAAAAAGTATCGATTGAAACTAAACTAAAACTTTTGGGAGACTATACACGGTATTGAAAAAGCATCGAATTAAAATAAATTCGTCACGATAAATGCAAATATATAATTTTTGAAGTAGAAAAAAAAAAAAATTGAATTCACATAAAAATTATGTTCATACATTTAAAATATTAAGTATATTATAAATAATTGTTAAATAGTAATTCGTGGCCTATAGGACTTTAAGTTTACAATTTGAAAAAAACTTACATTACAGCAGCAAATATATTAATCTTTTTGTAGATATCATTTTGTTGATGTTTATTTGCTACTTGAAAGTTTTATGTAATATTATCAAAAATTATACATTAGAAAAATTTCCGGTAAAATAAATCTATTATAATTTCTAATAATCTTTTAAATATGAAAAGGTAAATTATTGGTATACCAAATAAAATAGAAATTACTTTTGCTTGGAGTAAAATTGTTGGTGTAATATTTAGTTTTGTTGGTTATAATACCATACCTAATTCGTTTGAAATTTTGATTCAGTAATTTAGAATTAGTTTTGATAATCAATATCAAATTGAGCGCAAATAAGGATTAAGGTTTGATTTCTGAGTTGTAACTCATTAAGACACAATTTTTCCAAACTATATCAGAAGCATTAGATTATAGCTAATATAATCGAAGATCCTTTATCGCAATTCATGAGCCTAAAAATCAAGTTTGCCATTTCCATTAAATGTAAACCCTTATGAATGAACATACATTAAATGTAAATTAAATGTAAATCCTGATAACCATAGTCTCATGAATCGCGATGGGCTTTTGGCGACTGATAATCTGTCTTTATATAATTGAAAAATTCGTATCCTCATTTAAATCGTAAATAAACTTTTTATTAATCAAAAGTTTGTAAAATTTTTAATAACTTTTCAATTAATTAAAAATTTAACACAGGAAGCAAATTTTACATTTTCCAGGAACTAAAATTAGTTATAGCTCTAACGTAAACCAAAATTTATACTATCTTATTTAATATTAAGTTGTAAATACAAGGACGTTGTTTCTTTTATCTCATTATCAATTTTCAATAATCTTTTTAAGTTCTAAATGATCAACAAACAAAAATTTGTACAAAAATATTAAATTATTATATATTTGTAATACAACAACAACAAAAGTTAGCCAATTTGTGAATTTTTGTCATGCACAATTTTTATTAATCGTTAGCAACAAAAAAAAAAAACCGATGTCCGAAGCCATGTAACATTATGTTGTTGGACATAAATAAACATTTTTAAATGGTTAAAATGTGTATATATGTTTTTTAAAATGAAAACCAATATCTATAATTAAATTAAACATAGAGAGGTGTTAAAACAAAATACCTGGTGGTTTTGGTGAAGAAAAATGTTAACAAACTTATATCTCTACAGATTGGTATATTGATATATTATTATATATAGTTATAGCCATAAAAAGAAATAGGAGAAAATATTAATTTTGTTGTTTTTTTTTTAGTCTAGGATGGACACAACATAAAAAATTATTATTCGATGAGTTTTTTTTTTTAAATGGTAAAAATATATTAATTGGATATTTTACGATAATTATTTAATTCTAAAATAATTTATTTAAAATTTTGTATACAAGTTGAAACAGAGTAGTAGCAATAATATTAACAAGAAGATTATTTGTAAGTACATATATACATAAAATCATCAGTAGTTGCTTTAGGCATTATAAATTCTTATTTGAACTTGTCAAATATATTAATTGCTTAGTTGGAGCTTGGAGGGAGATTGCTTTTAAGTTAATTTATAAACAAATTAACAAGAATTTCAAGCTGCGGTTATAAATTTCCAACTTAACATTTTAATATACATATATAAATAAGTAAATTTTCTTTGCATATAATTTACCAAAAATATAGTTTACAACTCAGTTAACTTCATGAACCACCAGAATATTAATTAAAAAAAAAAATAACCAATCTGATAAATTTATTACCATTTGTCCATAAATTTTGTAAAAAAAAATTTTCTCTTTAAAGATATGTAAACACCATAGAGCATAGAGAATCATTTTGTTCAAAACATTATTATCCTAACATAATTAAATTTATGTATTTTTTAATATACTCTGTTACACTATAATTAATTTTAAATAAAATCTTACAGTTGTATGACTCCTTTACTAAAAAAAATTTAGTTAGCTTTTAAGTGTGGTTGCATTATGTGAGCATTAATTATATATTTCGTTGTAATAATGTCGTTTTAATAAAATTGTCGTTATTACTTAAATGCAATATTTTAGTAAAATGGTGAAAATTAATATGGTAGAAAATTAAAATTAGTTACTAAATTTTCATCTTATGAATATAAAAATATAATTTATTTTTATATTAATAATTTTTTGTATAATATATTCTGTTACTAATTTAGTAACCATAATGATTTCATATTATACTATTAATATTTTTTATAGTTAATTAAATATTTAATAAGTTTTTCATCAGTTAATTTTGTTAGTCAATAATATTGGAAATTTTTATTATTTTAGTAAAACGAAAAATTAATATAATATTTTTTTTAACATATTAAAATTAATTTTATAAAAATTTTTGATTAAAAAAATGTAATGTAAATTCATAATCTTCAAAAGTATATTTCAGTAAAAATTAAAGTTAGTTTTGAGATTTTAAACCAATTATCAATGTTAATTAATTTCAAGATGAAAATTACAAATGATCAAACAAATTCTATAAAATGTTCTAGCGATTTTCGCAAGTAAAATTGTGATTTGAACATTTTGATTTTTCTTCTCGATATTTTTGACAATGCAAAAGTTTTAAGATGAAGGTTTGTTGACTTACAAAATGTTATAAAATATTATTAGAATTCCAATATTTTGATAAAGATAATTTCTATCCATGTTAGATGATTTTTGTCTATAATTAAGTAGTTAGAAACATCACAAATAAAAAGGAATAAGTAGAAATTAACAAACTTTTAAAATTTAAAACTTGTGCATAGTCGAAAAATACAGTGAAGAAAATTCAGAATACTCGAATACTAATATATTTTGGATTTTTTAGGATTAGGATATTTAAAAGTGCCATAAATACATAGATATTAGATTTATTTGAAAAAGATAAAATTAATTATAAATTCTGTAGAGAACTTTTACCAATTGGCTAAGCTAAAGTATAGTAACTAATAACAAACAAACAACATTAAAAGTTTCGAAAGTAATCAGGAAAATTAAAATCATATGACAAATTTATGACTATTTTTTGCATCCTTAAAATACCACACAAAATTTCAAACGTCTTCCTTTTTGCAGATTGATATGACAAATTCCAAAACAATTTTTGTCTTACATTCATTTTTTAACTACAATTAATTGATACAATAAAAAAAAACAACTCTGTAATAATAAAATGTAAATATATAAACATATTTGTTCAATATTTTAAATATTTAACTATAATAAATAAATAAAATGACTAACGACTTTATAACATTAAAAAATAAAAAAAATTGAAGTATAATAATAAAAAAAAACATTAAAATATTTACTATTAATACAAGAGATAGGTCGCTGGGGTACTGCACCTTTAATCTTCACCTTACTAAAAAGATGGAAACATCTTCATTTCTATAATAACTCATATATGTATGTAGTTAAGCGGAAATACTTTGATATATTCAATGTACACGACACCGACGACGATCTCTTCAAAATTATATACATATATATATATATATTTAATAATAATAATTTTTTTTTTTTATAATTTATTGATTTATAATCTATTACGACGACGATGCCACATTATTATTCCAACAACCAAAATTGACAAAAATATATATATAAAAGTCAATAACCTATGGTGGTAATATATATATTGTTAAAAGCATTTTGTAATTTTTTGTGATGTACAATTTTTCTTTTTATACTTTGAAAATTACTAAGTAGAAATTAATAATTTCAACATTTTATTATAAATATTATACAAATTGAAATTGATTGGGGAACGGCATTGATGATGATTTTATTTTTTATTTTTGTCTGGCATATAAGTTCAGCTACTAGTTTTATAATAAAGTCCAAAAAAAATATAAATAATGAAGTAATTATTAATATAGTAAAATAAATGTTTATTGTACATCCACAAAAAAAAAATGTAATTGAATTAACTGAATGAAAAAAAGATTATGTTTTATGATAAAATTAAAAATGTTTTGTTAAAATTATATCGTCTTATATAAAAGTTTTCCTTTGACATGGTGTTTTGTTAATTAAATATTTTCACAATTTTTTTTATTATATTATTATTATATAATTATTAGAAATAATAAATATGTTTATTAAAATTTTCGACAAAATAAACTGCCATCTAATTTGATACTTCCATATTCCAAGGAAAATAAATTATATTTTTCACTGTTAGAAATATAATAAGAGTGAATTTGTCCTGTATTTTTGTCAATTCAATTTCGTATTTTTCTAATAATTTTTGGTTTATTGACGCCCCTAAGATTATTTAATTTATTTACTATAAAAATTCAATCAAAATTCGGAACCCTAAATGTTCTGGCTTACTTCCTTAATTCTGAAATTTATGTTAATTTGGTATTTTTGTTAAATAAATTAAATAATGTTAGGGCGTCATCCAAAAAATTCCGCCTGAGTGTGGATTGTTTTCCAGAATTTGAGATTTAGGATTACCTGGTATTTTCATGATACTTTTTATTGAAAAAAATTTTAAATCCATCTGAAATTACAAATGAAACGAAAATTTAAATAAATATTTAACTGTGTAGATTTAAATTTAAAGGACAAACAATCAAAAATCATAATTAATTGACATTCCAAAACTCCTTTACGTTTAAATTTGTTGTTTTTTTAACATTACAATTTATTTAAATTAAATTTATATCTCATAAAAAGTGTGAAAATTATTTGTTGAAAGTTAAATATGTCTGAACTTATAATACAAATAAATATATAATAAATTTTTCATTTAATTTATAATATAGATATTAAGTAAATGAAATGACAATATTAATCAGTATTTTTTTTTTTTCATTGAAAAAAAATTAAGTAGGATTAAATTTGATATTTAGACAGATATTTAAAATGATTATAAATCCCCGCATGGTTTGGGGCATTTGAAAAATTGAAAAATTTATACTTTTATTTATATGCAAAATATTTAAAGTACATAAATTTATGCTAATTTTTTCTTTTCATTTAAAAAAAAAAAGACTTCATTATAATAATTTACAACCAAAGTATATTATTATTAGGTACAAAGATATTTAAAGTTATATAGAGACAAATTTATTATTATTATTTCTTCTATTTTTATAGTTTAATTTCACACAGTAAATAGTTAAATAAATTATATATAAGTATAATTTAATTTTCTTATATTTTCTTCTTATTAATAAACAACAAGGTGACGACTGACATCCATTAACAGGATATATACATATTTTATATAAATATAAATGTCTAAATATTTGTCAAAATGTCAAATGTTTGGTGCTGTAATTTGTTACTAACAATAAAATATAAATAAAATTAAAAAAAAAAAAAAAATGTTATACAATAAACTTTCTATTAGTTTTCTCTAAATAAATTTAATTTATATATTTTTTATAAATTGAATTTATTTGCAATTTATTTAATATTATTTCAATAAAAACATTTATGTAAACTTTTATATTAATTTTTTGAATTGATGTTATAAATAATTTAATTTTATATAATTATTTATTTATTTAATAAATTTTGTTTATTATTTTAATTACAATGTAATTAATCAATAAATTTGTTTTTGAGTATTTTCATTAATTTTTGGTAACAATTTATCAATAATAAATGAAATGGTGATTGGTCATTCAGTGGTTACTACGAGTACAAATTCTGTTAGCTATTGGATGCTAAATTAAATAATTAAATATGTACATACACAATTGTTTATAGCCATGTCGATCAGATCAGCATAAAGAACCTAGTACAAATTTTAAGTAATTTTATAATATTTAATAAATTTCCGAATAGTACAAATAATTTTTGTAGCAATAAATTATGATAAAATTAAATTTAAAAATTAAATTAATTTATGTATTTTACTATTTTTGACGGTTTTAGTATCCAAATCCAAAATATTCAAGTCTTCAAGGTGGTGTGAATAAGTAGAAATCTGAGAAAGGAAGAAATCTCTGACTTAAGGATCCCCACTATTAAAAAGATAGTCAAAATTTAAAAGCTCGTTACGACTTTTAAATTTTGACTATTTTTTTTAATATTATGCGTTTATTATTTAGTATAGTAACTATATTAGAAAGCAATATTTAATTAAGTAGAAATTATTTAAGTTAGATCAACTAAAAATTATACAATTTGTTTACGAAATGTTTTGCTGTCATAAAAATTTACAGAGCTGCAACAGAGACCACATATTGCTGTCACATAATATATTCTTCCTTTTCAATTATATCCTTCTTATTTTCTATTAATAAATAAAAGTCCGTAGTCTTACTTTTTTGTGATTTAGTATTTAATGCCATAATGCAACTATTTCATTTTATTACATTTTTAAAGCTCTACAGACTTACAATTAAATTTATTATATTTGGAATTTTCCAACCCTTCCACTATTTACAATACTTATATTTAAATTATATTATAGGGATTTTTGAAGAAGTGAATTAGGGGGTAAAGTGTTTGTTTATATTTAAGTACCTACCCTAAATTAGATTTGATAATTTACGACTTTTTTTTATAAAAATATATAATTTTCCCTTACGATCATGGATTTATTAATCAAACAAATGAAAATATTTTAGTTCGAAAATAATGTAAATAGTTAAAAAAAATTAATATACCAAAAATATTAAATATTTATATTAAAAGCAGTAAAATAGAAAGTAAACCATGAAATAAATCATAAATAAATCTAAAAATTTAATAAAAAAATTATGAAAAAAATTTAAAATTTCTAATAATTTATGACCGTAAATAAGTTCTTCGTAAATACAAATAAATTCTTTGAATATTTGAACTTAGCTTAAATATAATTTTTATACAGTGATCAGTATATATCCTTTCTATATAAATATTAAATTTTAAATTAATTTTCAACTATTTTTATGATTTGAAATTAAAATACAGTTTTACACAACTCAATCAAATTTATTACCATTTTATCTATGCATTTTCTTATATTTATATAATGGAAGATCAGTTAGTAACGTGAAGAAAATAATATTCAATATTCACTTTAATATTTCATATAATAATTTAAAAAAAAAAATTTATTACTTTAAAAAAGAACTCCTCCTAAAACAAATTGAAGAAATTGAAGGTGTGCATAGTAATTAATTTCAAATACCTATTTGAATGTTTTTATAGCGTTAGTTTAGAGAATGTAGGTGAAGTTACTGGCTAATAATTTTTATTTTTTTCAATTTAAAAATCGATTTTGCAAAAATAGAAAATAACATTAAAACCTGTTAAATCGAGAATGTCCTAATGACCGAATTTGGTTACCTATACTAAAAATAAAATTCAGAAATATTTCATTTTCTTTTGAATTTTAGAAATTTTGATTTTTAATATATAACATTATATAAATACTCGAAATGTAATACATAATATGTTTATTCTAAGAATGTCGAAATTTATGCCCATGTAAAGGGAAGAGGGTTGCACGTACGGGTCTCAGTTTTGTATATGATGTTTGGAATATTTTAATGCACTCAATTTTTAAAATACAACACAGATCATGATAATAGAGTATTCAATCCTTAATTTCGTATATGGGACATAAATATCAGACAAAGATTTCTATATTTTTAAGCAACATGAAAAAAAAGTTCTTGTGAAAATAAAATCAACATTTATTCTAAGTTTTTTTGCTACAATTTGGGCAAATTAAAATATTTTTCAATTCTGTTTGGATAGTTTTGTTATAATTAAAATTTCACGTCGATATATACTAAATATTTGTCTATATTGGGACTCAAACTGGAATAGATTAGCTCGAGTATATTGTAGGTATGTCCTATGGACATGTACCTAGTATATAATTTGTACCCTATAATATGTATATGAAGCAACAAAATGCAGTATAGCCACCATTTGTTTAGCGAATAGAAATATAATTTTATATATGTAAATGAATTTAAACAAAACTTTGTGATACTAACAAAAATTAAAACAAATTTCTACAATACTTTTATAAATTCATTTATAATTAATAACTTTTATGAATGAATATAAAACATTATAAAATTTATAATTCGAATAAATCATAATCACAATTCCAATAATAAAAATATTTCACTTCACTATCAATATTTATAGTTTCACATTAAAAAAATTAATAAAGTTGGAAAATTTAAAATATTTATAGTAAAAAAAAAATACAAAAATAAGATAAATACTAAAAATAAATACTAATTTAAAAAAAAAAACTCACCTTTCAATAAATTTGTAATAGGTAATCACAAATTTTGTAATTGCGAATTAATTTCTCAATGTATTGACATTTGTATAAAAATATTATTTAGATAAAACCAGATTCTTTTTGTTTACTCTCCTAAAATAATGAGATTTGACAGAAAAAGATATTTATTTAATATAGTAATAATTTATCTAATATCCAAAAATAGAATCATAAATAAACAACATTTCAATTTCTGCACCCAGACGGGGACCAATCAAAAAACCTGTATTCACGATTTAAAAGCCCAAATCGAAATGATATTGTACATAATATACTGCAATCAAAAGGTACTATCATATACTATTCTCTATTAGTCTAGAAAAAGCTAAAACGGCTTAGTATACAATTTGAAACGAAACTGGCTCTTAAACTACTAAAACAATCTCTAGTAATTGTAAGAAGCTTTTAAAAATATATATATTCAAAATTTATACTATATTTAAATTTCAAATTATTCTTCGTACATTCTTTATAATTCGTTAATTTTATAACAGTTTATCATAATGAAAATGTGCAAAATTCCATCATATCTATTTTAAAATAGATAATTAAGATTACTCTTATGACTTGCAATTATCTATATGCAAAATGAACACAAAAAAAAAATACTTATGTAATCAAAATTTATGATTTTTTCATCACAATTATAATTATATAAATAAATATTAGTGAATATTATCATATAGTAAATAAAAATTTTATTTATATATATTCAATGTCATTCAGCTTTAATTGGCCGATTAATCTTTTTATATGACTGGCAAAAATGGAAAATTATCATTTAATGAAGAAAATATACAATGTTGTTTATTGCTTCTCTGTCTCATCTGATAAAATAAATTTTCTTAGATTATTTACTATATTTGACAAAATTATTAAATTTTTATTTTGTGTTAATTAATTCATAATTTTTAAAGCCAAATTACAGGTACTATACACAAAGGTATCATTTTGACCGTTAAAAATAATTTAACCTAATTTGATATACGTTATCTACTGTACAAATCAATATTCTCTATATAACATGTGTTGCCATTATTAGCTATCGCAGTTTATCATAATGAAAATGATATGAAATGTAATCAAAATTAGTTATTTTCTAGAATTTAATGTTTGCTGCTGATAAATTTGTTTGGATGGTTACTATAACTTTTTAAAACTGCAATAGCATAGATACAATAAAGTGCGCTTGCGTCAGAAACAAATGTAATTTTATAAAAGCTGATTGTCATAAGCGAAAAATTATAAATTTATAAAAATTCTTCACATTCAAATTAATTCGAATTTGATTTTATTTTTTTTTTAATTATTTGAATTCAATTTGTGTTGCAAAATTTATAAGATAATTATTTTTACACATATGGAAACACTAAATTTGAGTAATTTACTTTACTTTTAATTTGCCTCTAGAGAATTATTAATTTATGCTCTGTTATTGTTGATTAGATTACTACAAAACAAAAAAATTTTTATTCTTAATTAAATTATTTATATTTTTGTAATTTCTATTTTAGTATCAAACCGAACTGAAATCAAAACAGAATTGTAGTGAATTTATTCAAAAAAAATAAATAAATAGGAGTATTTTTTTAAATTTATTTATAATTAAAGAAAAATGTTTTGCATTGGTTGTTTATTTACATGGCAAAATTTCATGAATTTTCTATTTTTTATTGGAATTCAACATTTCATATTATTTTTATATTATAATTTAAAATCACCATTCAAAATTTTAAAATCAATTTTGACAGAATATTTACATCCAGAAACAAAACGAACTCTAGTGGAAAAATATGGAAAATGGGCAGGTAAATTGGCATACCAAAAAAAAAAAACGATAATAAATTTTTTATTTAATTTAGATTAAGATTAAAAACTGATAAAGTGCATATTTAAAATTTAAAATATAAATTTTAATAAAGATATCATAATATTATAAATAATATAAAATATTTCATCGATTTTTATATAACTTTTAGTACAAATATTTCCAGATAAGCATTTTAAGCGAGCGTTTTGAAAATATAATTCTTATCTAGTTTTTTTTTTATTTTTGTAGTTTAGACTTTGTAATTTGAATTTTACTATGATAATTATGGTTACAAATTAATTTTCATATAATAATAAGAATGGCATTTGTTGACAATTTATTAACAATAAATAATTTTTATAATTTAATAATATTAATTGGTATACAAGCAATATTATTTTTTATTTATGAAAATTTTACTGCACCATATCAAATAATTAAATCGATATTATTAGAATATTTCTATCCCGAATGTAAGAAAATATTAATTGAGAAATTTGGTAAATGGGCTGGTATGTTGAATTAATTATTATTTGTTTAAGATAAATTGTCGAAATTACCTAAATATTAAATTAAAATTAATAATATTTATAATTTTCTCCTTTTTTAGTTGTAACTGGATCAACAGATGGAATTGGTAAAGCATATGCTAAAGAATTAGCACGTCAAGGTTTAAATATTGTCCTTATATCACGATCAAAAGATAAATTAATACAAGTAGCAGAAGAAATTGGTATGAAATTAGATGTTAATTAATCAATGTTCCCCCTAAGTTATATTTTTTTTTTTAATTTTTAGAAAATCAATTTAAAGTTGAAACTAAATATATTGTTGCAGATTTTAGTAAAAAAAATATTTATAAGAATATTGAAGATCAATTAGAAGGGATACCAATTGGAATTTTAGGTAGTTACAAAAATGATTTTAAATTATACTTGGGCCGTATTTGCTTATAAATCTATATGTACAACTTTTTATAGTTAATAATGTTGGTACAATGTACGATTATCCAGAAGAATTTGCTAATATGGAAGAGGATAGAATTTGGGATATGATGATGATAAATGTTGGTGCTTGTACAATGATGACACGAATGTTAGTTAATCAAATGAAAGATAATCGTCGTGGTGCTATTGTTAATGTATCATCAATGCTTAATCTTTGTTTTGCACCATATTCCGCAATATATGCTGCTACTAAGGTTAGATTCAAAGACTATACTTTTACATTGTCAACATTTACATTACAGATTTCAAATCCCAAGATTTTTTATTTATAAAATGTTGCAATTTCTTTTAAAATTTACAAGGATACAGAATTTTCAATAGGAAATTGCTAACAAGAAAAAGTAAAGATGTAAATAATAATTTCATTTCTTCAAAAATATTTCTGGAAATGAAAAATGTTGATAATGTAAAAGTGATGCAAATTTTTATAGTAACAATAATTATAAAATAATTATTTCTTCAATAATTTCCAGATTTATGTAAAATATTTTTCAAAAGCTTTAGAATGGGAATTAGAACCATATAATATCACTGTTCAAGTATTAAGTCCTGGTGCAATACCAACAAATTTATGCAAAAATTCAGATTATATAAGAAATAATGGTTATTTAACAACAAATGTTAATGAATTTGCTAGAAATGCTGTATTTACATTAGGTAAAACAAATGAGAGTACAGGATCATGGATGCATGCTATTCAGGTGAAATTTACAAATTTTTTTTTTTAATTTAAAATTAATAATTTCAATAACAAAAAATATTTTCTCTTCATAGACGGCAAATAGTAATTTATTACCAATGGAAGTAAATGCTTGGCTTAGTATGAAAATTATGAAACGATGGTATAAAAGATAATATTATTTAGTTATAGGGAAATTTGTAATAAAAAAATATTATAATTTATATTAAAAAAAAAAACAATTTTAAATTATTGCATTTTTCTTTTATTAAAAAATTATGTCGTTTAAAATGAATTTATGATTTCATTTATAAGTTAAATTAAATCTAATATATTTATTTTTATTATCCAATTTTAATTAAGTGTTCAGCACACTTCAATTTATTTTTTTCACATAAATATAAAATTTTTCATATTATTTATGATTAGATTTTATCCTACTTTAAAATAATTAAATTATAAAAAATAAAATCATCGATTAAAAAAATTGAAAATGGTGTTAAAGAGATGCAATAAATTTATAATTGATTCAAGTTATAAAAGAAATTAATAAACATTAAAGAGATAAATGATCTTCAGTTAATATTAAAATTATTTTTTTTTCAATAAAAATCGTATCTGAAATCTGGATATGTTTAACAGTATACCATCGCCTTTATCATTCATTATATCGTTTGGACCGCCATGTAATTGAGAATTTATAGTAATAAATTAAAAAATCATGGTTTGGTTTCATTTAAAACGCACAATTTTTTTTCTTGAAATCTTCATTCCTTTTTTTATGTAAAAAAAAAAATAATAAAAATAAATAAATTACCTGAATTGATGAACTAGTTTCCACGCATATTAAATATACATAAGGAAAAATGAAATTAACAGAAAATTTAATAATAAATTTTATTGGAACTTTAAGGCATATATAAAAATATAAATTATAGAATTCAAATATATTTATTTTTAATCTTTGAAAATGTTACAATTTTATTATATACAAATATCTCTTATATGGTATTGTATATTTGTGCAAAAGTTTCTCCCTCCAATTGGACGGATTATTGAATGATTTAAACCTTGAAAATATTATCTTGATTTTGTGCAACTTAATTTTGCTATAATAACGCAATTAAAATAATAATGAAAGTATTAATTTAATTATTGTAATTTTAATATGATTTGATTTTACTTGGTGTTATTTGCACTATTACTGCCACTATGACTCTTAATTACTGTCTGGGTGATAAAAATTGTGACTGATTTAACTAATTTATTATTATTACAAAAATATTTTAAATTTAACGTACAATATTATTAATTTACTGCCATGTCACTGTCACCAGATGTGCCGACAAAAATCGTGTTAATTTTAATAGGACAATGGTAAATAATTTTTATATCAATAATTATATAGTTAATTTGACGAATTTATAAAATTTTGCCATGCACCAAACTTAGTTTTCTGACAAATCGAGAACTATTGATTTTTGCAGCATTCTAAGGGAACACAGTAAGGATTTTTCTATTGGATAGTAAGCTACCAATAGTGACAGTATATAAAACACTGTTAAGGAACTCAAATTGAGTAATTTTAATTAATTGTGTTAATCCCAACTATTATGTGACAACACTTTACCTCATTTTGCAATCAAATCTTATTTAAAACTATAATTTTTGTTTAATTTCTAATTTTTCTGATATTATCATAAATTTTAACTCTGTCTCACAAGATTGCAAGCTATTTAAAATTTAAATTAAAAGATATATCAAGATGTATTTATGTAAAGACACCAGCGGAGCGATATAAAATCATTTTCTTGTTATATTATTTAATTACACTAGCAATAAAAATAAATTTTTAATTTGAAAATGTTTACAACATTTATATATTTGTTTTACAATCATATTTTTGTTTATTAATAATGTAAAATGATCTTTTTAACTAAATTTTTTTTTTATCACTTTTACGAGTAACATTTTATATAAACGGACAGCAAAATTACTTCATTTATAAATGTATATAATTTATTTATAAATATTATAATTAAATTATTTATTTAATGGTTAGTTAAATTTCAATATGATAGTAGCAAATATTATAGTGGCTTAGCTAATAATTTCTTTATTTATTTTATTATCCCAACATAATATTATTTAATTTGAAATTTATTATGTCTATACTTTAGACACCAAAACAAATATTAAATTTTACTTATAATTAAATGCATGATTACATAATATAATACAGAAAATAAATTTACTATTATTTACATTCAAAATTTCAATTAATTATTAAATAATTTCACTCGAAAAACTATCAAAATCTTTCTAACAATCAACATTCAAAAACTATTTATCACTTTTCTAGCTTTATTATTAGCATATAAAAAAAAAGTTTATAATACGAAATATATTTTTATTTCTGTAAACTTTAATCTCTAATTTATTCAGATTATAATCTATATAGATAAAAAAGTACATGCTTTCTCAATTTGTTATACATTTTAGTACAAGCTACACGGAAAGATCTGAAACTTCTTGTGGAAACAATTAGATTTTATATATTTTTTAGGTATTTTGTATAAAAAATAGTAGGTTAAATATTAGAATGCATTAAGTCAGTTTTTTCATTATTTAAGTATTTAAGGGAACTTGAATATTTGTACGGTCGGCAAAATAGTATAAGTCACAATTTATGTTGGAACCGATTAAGGTAAGAATGAAATATAATTTTGTAAGACTTAAAGATATTTAATTCGATTGATATTATTAGTAAATTCATAATAAACACAATTTTCTGACTTAGTACATTCTGCAGTTTAGGAAATTATTATATGTTGTAGTGGAAAAATAACCAATTTATTGTTTATTATGAAAAAAGTTTTAAATTGATCAACTTTTTTGAACGTATTTGTCATTACACCTCAAATTATATAATCTACTATTTTAGATACTACAAAATCATGAGAATTTGTTTAAGGATCTAATAAAAGATTTAAGTAAATTTCTAAGACATTCTACAACAAATTCAACTATTTTGATTTTAAAATCCTAAAGTTTAGATAGTTAAATTTCATTTTTGGTTCTAAATTAAATTTTAAATTATTTAACATTTTGTAATGTATAAAAAATTTTAAATTCATTTCTGGTAAAATATTAAAAAATTTCCATATCAATTATAAAGAAATATTTTATAAATACAATCGACATTATCGCGTTTTTATTAACTAAACAAATATCAACCATATTGTAAATACTTTTTTCCATTTAACTTTCATTTAAATTTAAACTACCTCTCAGATAAATGTAAATTTTTATATATACATATGCGTGGCAATATGAAAATATTAAATTAAATACCAAAATAAAAATTATCTCTTTCATTTCTACAAAGATTAACTAATACAATTAATCAAAAAACAAAAAAAAAACTAATATGGAAAAAGTATCTGTTTAAATTTTATATCTGTCATTATAGTAATACTAATTGAACCATACACATTTATAGTTAATCGATTTTAATCACACTGCTACTTTTTCATTTTCAAATTAAACTTAACATTAAACATAATTTTTTCTTTACACTTTTCATTCAGCATAAAATATTTAAGAAAAAAAATGAATAAATTTTTAGCTATATAACTATTAATAAATCTATAGAAACAACATAAAAGTATATTATAAGGATAGCTAAAACAAAAATCGCCAACACAAACTATCAACAATAATTTTTAAATGCGTTTTTGAACGTAAACAGGTGTCTAAATATTTGTTATAATGTCGGATAACAAAATAATTTATCATAAAAAATAAAAATTAAAAATTTAAAGTTAATTTCATTTAATTTTTTTAATAGTTTTTTACTTTTGTGTATACTTTTTGGCTCAAAAGAAGAAAGGATATCAAGATGATGGAATTTTTTTTATTTTAATAAAAAAATAAACAGTGCAATTGACAGTATAATAAATGTTGAAGACAGTGGAGAATGTTTATTTTTTTTTAAAAGATAATAAATTAAATTCAAATTGGTCTTTATTTATTTTTTTTTGCGTAAGTGTAACATTATTTTGTTTAGCATAAAATATCGAGCATAAAATAATCACAAATGTTAATAAAATAAAATTAAATCAATTTGAAAAGTTAACCATTACAATAATGTTTTTTTGGGGGAAAAACTAAGTATATACATATCTCTACATTGTGTTATTTTAGCAATATGTTTGCAATATATTTGCAACAAAATATTTCAAATATGAATTTAAAATTAGCTATAAATCTTATAAATATAATATTGAAACCAATCATAGATATTATTTTTTTTTTAATAATTATTTTATAATATCAAAAACAAAAATTCTTTTATAATCTTTTATAACTGTGATAAAAATTACATAAATTTATTTGACTTAAATAAATATCACTTGCACTTTTATGAAGTAATTACACTAATTATAATAACTACATAATTATAAATTATACTTTTAATATCTATAATAGTTTTAACATCTAATAATAATTTTAGTATCAAATGAATATAAATTAATAAATATTCAAAAAAGTTTTATTAAACTTTAGTTATTTTGTAATTAAAATGACAAATTACTCTGGTTCAAAAATAAAAAAGATTTTTTTGTGTTACCAATAGTTAAATAATTAATATTGTGCGATCCAGGAAGAAAATAAAAATTTCAACAAAAATATTAATAATATATATCTTTTAAAATTATGTATATTTATTTTAAATTTTTAGTAATTTGATCATTTGAAAAATTATTGACCGCATTACAATGTAATATATCATTTTATTGTATTATATTTTATATACCACAGCACAGCCTTAAGGTTGATTTATTAGTTTTCATGACTGACTTTTATTATAATTTCGTCTGTCTATCTGACTATAAGTACATTCATTGTATATGTATAAATATAGTAATTCGAAAATGTATTATGATTAGATAACAAGGAAACTGTCCAAATGTTATTCAATTTGCTGGTTTTGTCTATATAAACTTATGGACATATACCAGAGAGATTTTCTTGTTATTACCAAATCATTTAATTATTTTTGTCTCAATGAGGAGAGTCTAACACAAAATTGGAATTTTTAAAGGGTAAAGTGTAAAATATATACGATATTTTTAAACTATTAAAATCAGAAATTATGTTTAAATCAGAAATTATGTGATCAGAAAAAATAGTAAACATAATTATTCTACTTTTTCTTAGCGATTAACATAAAAATGTCAATACTAATTGCAAGCGGCATAAATTATTTCAGATTGTAGACTGCATAATTCTAGCTTATGATGTGTATAATATAAAACTAGATAATTTGAAAAACGAAATCATTTTATTTTAAGATATGAAAACAAAAAAAAAATTGAGATCAAAGTTTTCTGATTTTTTAGGTAGACCAGTTTTTTTTTATATACTCATAAAAATGTTTAAGTTCGATCGTAAATCGTATAACTACAAAATGTGTCATAGCTTATAGCGATCAATTAATTTAAAAATTTAATATTGTAAATGATATTTGAGCAAAGTATAATAAACACTTGCTATTTTATGCTTATGATTGAGATGACTCCATAGCTTTGATGTATATACGTGATGGTACATATAATAAAATTGAATTTTTATGTACAACTGAACAGGAATCACATCAAAATTGATGAATATAACTGAACGATTGAAAGACATTTTAAATTTTCAAAAAAAATTATTTTAATTTTGCACGTAATTTTTTATTACAATAAATTTTCTTTTATATAACTTAATTTTGATTTCATTTACCATTCTAATAAATTTCTTATAAAACTATCAATCATATTTATATCAACTTGACAAACTTTTAAATTATCAATAAAATCAATGACATTTGGTTTAATTAAAAATTTGTCATAAAAAGTTTTTAATAAATTCACTTTATCTTTAAATTCATTTAAAACATTATTTCCTTCTAATTTAATTCGCATTTTTTCTTTTAATTGTTCAGGTGGAAAATAATCAATTAAATCTTTAATAAATTCATTAAATTTATTATCATTTTTTAATTGATTATTATTAGTAGTAGATGAAAATTTCTCTGTTGAATTGACTATAGTTGTTGTTGACTGTGATTTAATTATATTTTCTAATGATCTTCGTTTTAATTGAACTGTTGATTGTTTATTTAAATTATTATTTAACCATGTTATAAATTCAATAATTTCTGGTTCTTTATCAATATTATCAAGTAAATCTTGTTTAGATGCAACATATTCTAAACATCTATTAAATTCTGGATCATATTCATAAAAATATTTTAAAATATTTGTAAATTTTTGTAACATTGGATCACTATAAATTTGATTTGATAATTGATCAATTGGTAATGTTATTACAAATGTTGACACAATTATTAAATAAAGAAAAGTTAATTTTATCATTTTTATAGAATATACAAAATTTTATATCACTTTAATATCTCAAACTATACTAACTTTCTGCTGAGAATTGTTTATCGTTTATATACCACAATTTGCTATTTTTTGTGGCAAAATTTCATTCTGTGTTACATACTTTAAAAAAAACTTTTAGCTAATGTAAAAGGTGAACAACATAAATGTATATATGAAAAATTATGTAACTATATGTAGAATTTTTAGATATATAAGAAAAACCAGTTTAACTCATGAGTTGACCATTACAAAGGGAAGATTTGTTCTCAAACTATATTGGAAATATTCTTAATTTCTTGGCAAAAGTTCTTAACAGTCAGTTAATTCAATTCAGAAAGTGTGAGAGCAAAATTTCAATGTATTTGCACAGCTTTTACATCAATTATTCAGTCTAGAATCATATTTCTTTCATATTTCATAAATAATCATAATTTTTTTCTCCTGTACCACAACAGTTCAATTGAAAACCTTATGTACTCCTCCATTTTTACTTGTTGTAATTATATGATTTTCTAAAATGCAGAATTACAATCTTTTTAATTATTTTGAATTATTATAAATACAAAATAATTTAAATTTTGTTTAAATAAGTAAAGAAAATTTACTTAATTTTTTATAAACGAAACATATAAATCTTTAATAATAGCTACATGAATCTGTGATGGAAGATAATAATGCGTATATATATACCAGCAGCATTATAAATATTATGTTGATTATCTTTGTTTAAAAAATAAAATAAAATTTCTGTCTAAACTTCCAGTTGCAATATAATAGTGCTACTTTCTTCTACTTTCTATATATACCTACAACTTCGGGGGGAAATACTCCATAATTGGTTCAAAAATAATATTTAAAAAGCAAAAGTCGACTTTAATTTATCACTTCTTGGTTAGTTAGTAATATATATATACATATATACATAAAAAATAAAATCTCTTTATCTTGATGATTCACATTGATTTATTGTAGAAAATGGAAATCTGTCCACAATACTGTTTTTATCTGGTATAATATTTATGTAAAAGCGTTTATATTATTTGCAAACTCCCTGTATTTAAAGCAAGTATTATATGTATAGAAAATTTTTACTTTCATTTAATAATGATTTAGAAGGTCAAGTTCACTAATACGGGCATTGTGTAAAAATATATAAATAAATAAATATAAGTGGAAATATTTGCATTGTGATAATATTTCTTTTAATAAATGTCCAATAAAAGGTCCTTAAAGTTGGTGAAAATGTGCATAATATTTTTCTAATAATTAAACTCATATTTTGGTCAGATAATTTTATTAAATTAATCTCAATTAAATATTTTTATACTAAATTAATCCCTGTTCCAATCATGGTACTTTTGGCTTGCTATCCAATATAAAACATTATTTTCTTATTACTCTTTTCAATCAAGATACAGTAAATGGCGAACTCAGAGTCAGTAGAATCAAAATTTAGCCAGATTTTTTTTTATAAGAACTGATAGTAATTGACGAACCAGAACCACTGACCAGTAGTAGTGCCAAATTATTACAACATACTTACTTGTGACGAATTCGGCAAGAATGCACTATAAAATTGGCCAATTGCAATTTAGATGATTATAAAAGTTGGAAGGGTTAATACGCTGTGAGGATGAAATAATATTTGACTAGAACTAAATGATACAGTAAGCTGTAACCTAGTTATACAGTGCTGTTTTAATTCGTAATTGTCGACAAACCAAATTATCAATAAATATTTACAACAAATTAAATTTATTTATAAAAATTAATGTTCTTTTTATTTACATTTCAAATTTACTGATAACAAAATGAAAAAAACAAATAAAGTAAACTTGTAACCGTGCAACTAATAACTAAATAAATTAGTCCTTTTTGACCTTTTATGGTATCTCAGATTTATATATTATTTTATACTAATCATTGATTTCTCTCTTGTCTCCTTTTTTGCTTTCATTATTTTTTGTTTCTTGTGGTTTATATTTAATAGAATATCCGATAATCACGACAAAGCATTATCATCTATTTGGCATCTTGGAATTTGTTTATATACTTTGTAAGTTTTTTTTATACAAAAAGTATTAAATTTGTAGTAACAAAAGTTTAGTTCAAAATTTTCGCATTCAATTTTCAATTTTTATTTTATATCTTTAAAAAAGTAAATAATTTTTATATTTTGGCTTAATGGTGCAAACTAAAAATTGCCCTAACACTTTTCTTATTTGTTAGATGGATTACAAACATCATTTATACAATTGGTTAACAAATTTCCTTTTCAGGAATTATAGATACGACGAGTATAAAACTTTTTTGTTTTCATTGCACATTTTGATGACATCACATTGACATTAAAAGCTATTTTTTTTTTTGTACAATAAAAGTGAAAATGTATGTTGCAGCAGGCAATAATGTTTATAAATGTTTTTATTTTTTTTTTTTTTTGCACTTTCACACTTTGTGGTTTTTTTTAGGCATCTAACAAATTGTTACTTTTTTTGGAAAACAAAAATCTAAATTAATGAGCATTTAGTTAGCTTTGTGCAAATATACGCATCATAGTTAATAAATAATTAAAAAAATATCAAGTAGCATGTACATTAAAATAATTATGGAGGAAAAAGCTATTTTGCTCATCATTTTTCAAATACCAAATTTAATTGTATTTAACAACAAGTTTTTTTTATAAAAAATAATTACTGAAACTTAATCATTTTATTTGTAAAAAAATTTGAAAAATTCAACTTAGAAATTTTCCTTAAATCGTTTTTATATATAGTTGCTTTATGATGGTCCCAAACCATATGAATCATTTTCTTTTTGGCTATATACATACTATATTATATTTCTTCTATATTTTGAAAAATAGTTTTTTCTTCTCAAAATATAGAAAGTAAAATTTTGCATTTACTATTTCGCATATAAACACTAAACTGTTCATCAAATGTCAGTCTTATTTGGTAGACTATAAATGAATGCAATATAATATAAATAACATCAAAAGTAAAATTACAAATTTCAATCTCATTTAAATGACTAAATTTCGGTATTGTTTGAAACATTTTTCTTCTTCTTTACTTTAAAGTTAACAACAATTGTGACGATTTAAATGAAAATTCATTCAATAATAAGAAAAGAAAAAACACGCATTCGATAGTTAAATTTTCCAATTAAGGACATCATTTCTATTATTTTGTGTATACATGTAGAAATAAAATTGTTAAATATAAAAGAGAAAAAGTTAAATTCCAAAAAAAGAATTAATTTCAATAATATAATATTAGAAAGAGTTTTCACTATAATGTGGCAGAAACTTTTTTGTCAAATTTTCAGTAAGAGTGAATTTTTAATGTTGTAATGGGTATTTACATTTTCATGTCATTTGATTTCAATATTTATATAAAATTTTTCTCACATTCTTAAAAATTTAACTAGCTATTTAAATTATTTATACTGAGTTTTTATATACGAAAATTAATATTTGAAGATAAAATTTTTATAAAGTTCTAATAAATTTATAAAAATTAATCAATTTTTCTATATATTTCAATTAAATCTATGTCTTATATAATTTTTTAGTATTCTGTTTAGTATCAAGAATCGTTTTAGTGCTATTAATTCTAATAAATCAATTTATAGTCCTTTTTATTCATATATACCAAAAATTGTTCCAAAAAAAATTCATAGTAAAATAAAAATGTAATAGTAAAAATTATGAGAGGAAAAATGGCATGGCAAGAAAATTGAAATTGGCATAATAATGCAGGAAGCTAACGTAAATTAAGTTAGAGTGGCGGTACTGGAAGATATATATAATACTGTAATTTAGTATTAAGTAGATTTTAAATTAAATTTCGATTTTCCCTGTGATGAGTTTTTGAGTCTATTAATTTTATTTTATTATAGCCCTAAATCTTGCACAATAATTTTTACCTGACAAAAAAATCAACATACTCTTCCAAGCAGAAGTCAAAATCAATTAACATTATTTCTATAATCATAAAATTACAAATTGAAATTGATACTGTTTTGTTTATTATATATATATACTTAAATTAAATATTTATTACTTAATGTTTAAAATTTCAAAAAATTTTTTTAATCTTAGCCCAAATCTTATTGGAAGTTTACAAAATACAAATCTTTCTTTATTGGTTTTAAATATATATACAATAAAATTTAATGTTTTAGTTTTTGTGCCGCGCTATTTAAACTAATTCATTTGACCATATGCAATTTCACGATTCAACATTTTTTTGTTTCTCTGTGTTATTTTATTATATTTTCATTTCTAATGCCATTTTTAATATATATAGTTTTATCTTAAAATAGTTTTTAAGTAAAGCTTAAAGCAAGAAAAAACAAAAAAACCAAAATTATTTCAAATAAATTATTTTTTATTTGCATTTCTCGTGCCGATTTTATATTTTTATAAACAAAAAAAAATCATTTTAGGGTTTTGTTTTTAGTTTTGTTTTATATTTGTTTTGTTTTTCCTGATGATTTTTCTTTTAAGAGAAAATGAAATTCTGAACTGATTTCGTAATAATGATAACAACACTTTCCCTGGGTATATAAAAAAAATGGAAAAAATAGTCTTTTACGACACAAAATAACAATTTCATTAACATAATCGTGTTTCAAAAAATTTGAAATTTTTGAAACCCAGAAGTTTTCGACAAATTTAAAATTAGAAAATAGTCCTAAAAATTTAATGTAGTATTATATTGTATACCAAAACGAAAAATGATCAAAATACATAGTTGTTATTTATATAAAATTTCCAGGTCAAATATTCGTCGTTTTTTCAAATCAAATTCATTTTGTTTACCATGTCGAATATATAAATTTTTAAATGTAATTTTATCTGAAGAAGATGAATTTTTTTATGGAAAGAATTTGATTTTTGAAAAAAGGCGATTTAGATTGGAAAAGTGATTGAAACCTGACGAATTTGAGTTGATAAATAACGAATTTGACTCGAAATACTAAATGTGCTGACACATTCCTTGATAAGGACTGTGATAATGACAGTAGCGAAGTACCCCATGACTTCAAAAATTCGATTTAAAAAAATCAAAGAAAATTTCTCAATAAATTAACGAATCGTTTAAAAATATCCATGAACTTTTAAATTATTTAAACTATTAGTTCTATTAATTTCGAAAATTTTATTAAATATAATTTTAACAAATCATAATTATTAAAGAAAAATTATATTAATTATTAGTACATAAATAAAATTTTAACCTTTAATCATAAAAATCATTTATTCAATTTCATTTTCATAAAATTTCACTGTTGTTGCCACAATAAAATGTAATGAAGTGTGAAAATATGTTATATATTTATTATATCATATAAATTTTAAAAAACACTTAAAATTTATTTTATTATATGAACAATATTAAACCTAATAATTAGTTGATCTTTAAATATAATTTATATCTAATATTACAATAATAATATATAGAAACATATTATTTTTGAGATATAAACACGAAAATGACGTGACATGATTTTCCTTTTACTTTTTCAAAAAAAAAAAAATCATGAATATTTTTTAGTAATTTTTCAGTCACCTCCTTTGTAGCTCTACAAAAATTTTGTACAAAATAATTATTTGTGAATAAATTTCCTGACAAACGATCATATATACAACAATAATAAATAATTGATCACTGATTTTTTTCACAAAACTATATAAAATTTATTGTTTTATATTATAATTAATGGTTTTCACAAAAATAAAATATAATTTTAATTTTACTAAAGTTTTTTATGAGCTTTTAAAGATAATGTTGAGTGCCTAAATCCTTCCGTTTATTTTTTATATTACGATTTAGTACAGTGATTATTTAAAATTGTTATTCATAAATTTAATATATATATATTGTAAAATTATTAGTGAAAATAAAATATGTTTTGTTATTTCGCAAAAAAATAATAATAATAATAATAATAATGGTGAAATATTTATTATTAATTAATGGATATTTAGAGTGAATTTTCACACATGATAACTCGTTTTGTTTTATTTGAATTTTATGGTAATATATAAAGAAATATAAATATTTTACGTTTTTATAATGATAATAATTAATTATAATGATTAAACGGTTAAAGCTTATAGCAATGTCAGATTTTATTTGTCTAAAATTGATAAACAGAAATTATTATTATTATTTTATTATTTTATTTTAGGTTGTAAATAACTTAGATTTTAATATTTTGTTAGATAGAAAAATCGATTGAATTTGAATAATTAAATGTTTGCATAATTCTTTAAAATTATTGGCTGTTAAATTAGATCATTAATTTTAGAAATATGAAAAAGCTATGGCACAATAATTGTTAAATAATATACATATTAGATTACTTAAATTATTTAAAATAATCTAAAATAATTTTATGAATGTTCAAATTCGAATATACAAAAATCATACAAAATTCAATTTCTATTTACTCTATGGCACAAATTTTCACAATTCAAATAAATTGCATAGCTTTAGGCGCACACAATTTATTATTTGCAGTGGCGCCGGTTGAGGAAAATTTCAGTAAGTAAAAAATATTTGAAAGAAAAACTTTGTGTACTAAACTCACTTTCACTTAATAATATTAAATTCATATTAAATGCCTAAATTATATATTTAATATAATTGATTTCAGTACACAAAATGAGGCACAGGAATAGAATTAAAAATGTAGCTTTATATAATTATTTTCAATTCGTTTAAATTATTTGTCGCCCTGATAATTAAATGTTTTTTTTTTCTGAAATATGGAACTTAAAAATTAAGTATTACATAATATTTAAGTATTACATATATTTATAATAAAAGTTTTTTTACTTTATTTTATTTTACACACATTTAAAATTATAATAAATAAATTTATAATTATAGTTTTGATTTTCCTTTTTTTATAATAGTATATAATTAAAATTTAAGGGACGAAACTCACACAATAATAAACTAAAACTTATTTATAAACAAACACTGATAATTTTTTTTAGGTATATAATATTAATTATTTTAACAAAAAATAAATAAAATTAAAAATTTTAAATAAATAAAAATAAATATGTAACAAATTTTATTTAAATTCAGCTCTTTTTTCTTTTCATCCAATCTGGAATTTGATTATTTATTGCTTCACCAATTTGTCTATAGACCATTAGTGCTAAAATTGGTAATACCAGTCTTGCATCTTTGAATATATAAACCCAACAAGCTATAATAAAAAGTCCTAAATCTGTCATATAACTAACAGCTGAACGTACATTCTCTTGTGCCATCTCTGCAATTTCATCAACAGATTTATTTGTAGATTTTAGTTCTTCATGATGTACGAAATTATTAGAATGTTCTGATTCTGGTTTGTTATGATCATCAGTATTAGGATGATCTACTTTTAATGTTCTGCGATTCATTGCTACTGGTGATTTAGAAACACTTCTAGTTCGTGTTTTTGATATTTTCCTTCGTCTAGTTCCTCCTGTATTTTCAGAATATTCTGTTTTATTTATTTTTGTCACATTAATTTCTTCATTATGTTTCACTTTTATGTCTGATTGGATTTTTGATTCTAAATCTTCTCGTGAATGTGTTGCTGATGGAACACGTTTTTTTATAACTTTTTTAACAATTTTGGTACGACTTCTTTTCTGTTTAACATGTTCTTCAATTTTTTCGGGAGATTTTTCTGATTTTTCTTCTTCCTCATTATCTTCAAATATTTGTGGTTCCTTTTTATCAGGCATTGGTTTATCTAAAGCAGATCGACTTTTATTTTGTACATGTTGACTTTGTAACCGTTCAACAATAGACATTCTTGGTCGAGCTCTAGATCGTGCTATTAAATCTGCTTCCTCACTATCAATATCTTCATCAATATTAAATTTACGATCTTCTAGATCAGCTTTTGCTGCTGCTCTTTTCAATTCTTCACTATTCAGATATAATGGTATAGATGATACTTGTGTACGACCTAATTCTTTAACAATATCACTATAATGATCAATTACTACTTTTGCTTCTTCTTCAGCATTTTTCTTCATAATTTTTTTCTTTTCTGCTTCTTCAATAGATTTTTGACTGCGAACAATTTGAATTGGATTTATATTTGTAACAAGTTTCTTTTCATCGTTGTTATTAACACTTCCATCTGATTTTGAAGTTGATTTCTCTTTTGAACTATCAACATTTTTATCTCGTTTGAAAAATGATTTAAAACCTTTGTTTTTCTTTTCTTCCTTATTTCCATTCTTTTTATTTTGTGATTTGATTTTATTCTCATCCATTAACAAAGTATCATTTTTACCATTACTTTTATTATTATTATTATTATTAACAATAGTATTATTATTAACAATATTATTATTTATATAATTATTAGTATTATTTCGGTTACTATCGCTACCTGAATCATCTTTAACAACACTTTCATTTGATGATCTTTTCAAAATTGGTTTTGGAATAAAATCTGGACTAGGAAGTGGATGTGGTCTAGTTAAGACAACAGATGCTTGATCAGGAGTAGGACTACGGTAAGGTGAAAAATTTCCTTCAGACATTCTTCTAGGAAGATATGTTTCAAGTTCACCACTAGTAGATTTAGTCCGAGCCATTAATTCAGTTTTAAATTTTTCCATTGAAGCTTCAGAATCTGAAGCTGTACTTTCTGTATAATCAGAATCATATTCAAGACTACCTCTTTTACTTGGTTGCATTATATTATTTTTAACATCATCTTCTTCTGTATATTGTTCAGATTCAATACGTTTTATTTTATCCTCAATTTCCTTTTGCGCTAATTTTAATGAAGCTAGATTGTCTTTTGAATCCCATCTATTTGTAATTGCAAACTCTTGTGATACATCAGCAGAACGTCTACGACTAGTTCGGCGTTCAAACGATAATCTCTCAGCTTCCGTCATCGATCCTAACCTTTTCCTAAATGTAGTTGGATCAACAGATAACTGATCTTTGCCCAATAATTGTTTTTTAGATTTTCCAGTTCCTTCCAATTCAACAGCTTCATAGAACCGTGCCATAGCTTTTTCATAAAGCAGTTCTGTGGAGCTAACTGAACGGCGAAGCTGAAAGGACATTAAATATTGAGCAACATTTGATAAATCGGGAGCTGAGAGTGAAATTGGTGGTGGTAATAAAGCGTCCTCTAAATCCAAATCAAATGATTCGGTTTCTGTAATGATTGATTAGGAAATTAAAATTGGTTTAATTTTTATTGAATTAAATACTTACTTTCATTATTATTCGATTTTTTGTTTGGATAAAGGACTAGCATAAATTCATTACTAGTATGCACTTCATCACGTTTCTCCGAATCAAAAGGAACAGTAGGTTCATTGACCGGAGCACTAATTTCTATCGTTGGAGTGGTAACTGTCATAGCGTTTTGCTTCACAAGAGTGGTATTAGTTATTATAATTTTAGATACATTTTGTACTGGTGATAGTTGTTTAATTAGACTAGGAGTTTGATTATGATTTTGTTTTTGCTTAGTGTTTGCTAAAACGCTCACTGGTTCTTGGCTACGTTGTAATCCTGGACTTTCTCGCAAATTTCCAGGTGAAGGTGATGATTCTATTGAGGGTGTATATGGACTTGGGCTGCGAGTATTTGTAGTTTCATTTTCTAAAATAAATAACGATTTGTATAGTGTCCAATGGAATGAGTTATGAAAATCTTACTTGAATTGCTAATATATGAAGCTGATCTCTCTTTTGGTGAAAGCTGACCCATTGGTGATCTTTCTTTTGGTGAAAGTTGACCTGAAATTAAATTACGCGCTGGTGACCTTTCTTTTGGAGAAAGTTGACTGTTATCTGAAATCTTACTTGAATTGCTAATAAACGAAGGTGATCTCTCTTTTGATGAAAGTTGACCCGTTGGGGATCTTTCTATTGGAGAAAATTGACCTGTAATTAAATTACGCGCTGGTGACCTTTCTTTTGGTGAAAGTTGACTGTTATCTGAAATAAGTATAGGAGAAGTATCCTTAGGAAATGCTTCGTCCTTAATTAAAGAATTATCAACTTTAATAGGTGATTCTTCTTTTTGTTTTGGAGGATTTTTCCTCCCAGGGCTAGGACTTTTCTTAAAAAATTGCTGAATTTTTTGAGTTACTTCTAATGTGAAACTTCCACGTCTTGATAGAGATGGGCTAGATTTTCCGATATTTTCTTCATCTATATTAACAGGACTTAAACTATTTCTAGTTTCCACTTTTGAACTATCGCTCTTGCCACCAGACGAACTTCTTCTTATCGTAGTCCCATTTACAATATCATTAGGAGTCCCGTAACACATTTCTCTATTTAATTGTTCACTTTCATATAATTCTGGTTTTATATTAGTAGCAGGCGATGATGGACGATTAGGTGAAGCTTCTCTAGACCCGCCAGGACTGTTTCCGGAAAATCCAAGTAAATTACGTGTAGGCGAAAGAGTTTTTCTTTTAGGTTTGATTGGTTTATCCGGTGCTGGAGAAGGTTCTCTATCTTCTGGTCTATTAATTCCGCGTTTAGGATCTGGTATAAACAAAACATCTGACTCTTCACTTGGATCACTTAAACCATATGGATTTTCAGCTTTAACACGAAATTTATATTCTGATCCTTCAATTAAATCATGTAATGTTGCTGTTAGTTTTCGTGTTGTTGCAGCCTTTAACCAAACATTCCAACCGATTCGAAAATATTCTACTATGTAGTTACCAATTTTACAACCACCATCATCAAGAGGTGCTGTCCATGATAGTGTAGCAGATTTTCCAAAAGACATATTTAAAATAATTCTTCCTGGTGGTTTTGGTTTAGCTGTCACTGTTACTAGAAATGATGCAACATCATCTCCTAATATATTAACTGCTCTCAAATGATATTCACCACGATCTTCACGTTTAACATTATCAATTTTTAATGATGAATTTTTTTCATTTGTTATTAACTCAAATCTACCACCATTTTTAATTATTTGACCTTCATGTGACCAAATCACATTTGGAATTGGTTGACCACCTATACCTACTTTTAAACGTAGTATTTCATCTGCTTCAACAATTAAACCATCCTCATAATTTCTTGGCAAACGTATTTTTGGTGGTGCTTCAACTTTTAATTTAGCTTTAGTCACAACATGACCAGCTCGATTTGTCGCAGTGCATTTAATTTCACCTTCATCGGTTAATGCTACCTGATGAATTATTAATACACTTACGTCGTTATCATTTACAATTTTCGTTCGTCTACTACTAAATATTTCGAAACCATCCTTAAACCAGTTAATTTCTGGTTGTGGTTGTCCTAAAACTGATACTCTTAATTCAACTCTTTCATTTTCAACAGCATTTGTATCTTTAAGTTCATACAGAAATCTTGGTACTGTAATTGCATTTCTTTGTAATGTTACTGTCAATGGATCTGACAATTCACTTGGTTCAGATTTGCCAACAACATTTTCAGCAATTGCACGAAATTGATATCGCCAACCCGGTTCTAATCCACTAATTGATACTTCACAGCGTATAACAAGAGCTGGTGTTGCACGTACCCAATGTGGTGATCCCATACGACGATGTTCAACAATATAACCAAGTATTGGTGAACCACCATCTGATTGAGGTCTTTCCCATTTTAATGTAATTACATCAGGCTGTTGATCGGATAATGGAATTAATTGTGGTCGACCTGGTGCTGCTGGACGTTCTATAAGAAATATATTGATATAAGTTTTTAATTTTATTTGTTTTTAGTAACAGAAATATCGCAAAAAATTGTTGAAGCTGCTAAAAAAATTATAAAATATTAAATATCGGAAAAATTTTAAAAATCAAAATTAAATTTATTGACCATTTTGGTGTGGCGAGTATCATAGATAGTCTAATAAATTATAGTTTATAACTAAAATTAATACGTCGTCACAATATTTTACTGTTAAATTTATATGAAATTTAATAAATACTTGATATTAATTATGAGAATGATATTACAATTTGTAGTTATTGCATCTATTATTATTTACTTTGCAGATATATCAATAAATTTATAAATAATTTAAATAAATTTTAAAAATCTTTTTTTTCTACAATATTTTGGCAGTTTACATAAAAAATTCATCAAATAATATTGATGAAATTTGAGTAAATTTAGAAATATTTTTTTTAACAAAAATGCTCTAACAATATTAAGTACATAAATTTTTAAATTCTTGTGGACTTCCAAAATATTTTCCAAAAATAAATTTTCCTAAACAAAATAATAATATAGAAAACTGTAACTTGTGCATAATTTTTCACTACTATATACAAAAATGAAACATTTCAAAATTGTTTATAATGATAGATGGCAAACATTTCCAGAATTATTTTCACGAAAAAAAACAAACACACAAAAAATTATAAAATTTTGAAATTCTCTGACGTAAGCAAATTAAATAATTAATTAATTATGCGGGAATTTCAGAAATGTTTATCAGACGAAAAAAGAAAATACACAGATTTCTTCAATGAAATTTCAATTTCACAAAGAAAAGTTAAATATATGTTTCAATGAACTTCAATGTAAACTATTAAGTTATTAATTATTTCTAAAATACAAATATTTGTGTTAATTTTAATATTTTTTGTAAAAAATTTGCAGGAAAAATATACAAAAAAAATGTCTACATAATTTTTATAATAAAAATATTAAAAATTGTTTAAATATCTGAAATAGAGGTGCTAATATTTTTCGTCAAAATCTTTTTATTATTACTTAATCGGTTTTTGGGGTGAAAGTTGTATAAGACTGTATTTTCTTTTTAAAAAAATTAAAAATTTTGAAAGAAAAACAAAATATTTTTTACACAAAAAAAAAAAGTGAAAAAAGCAAAAAAAATTATAGAATGAAAATGAACACATTGCTATTATTTATATATCACCAAATTATCTACACAATCATGAAAACATAAAAAAGAAAATTCGTCTCACGACCACTTGAATTTTCTTCATAGAATAAAATTCTAAAAATAATCTGAAAACGAGGCACTCCTCTAACTTATAATAAAACTCATAGGTTCCAAGAAGATTTCCTATACATGTCGTTAGTGAAATACTTTAGTGTTCATTTGCCAGTTTTTTAAATTAAAATTTATACTAGTGCCACTAGAATTGTTATCTACTTTTAATTTTTTAAAAGGATCAGTGAAATATCTAAAGAAAATGATTAATTGATTTGATATTCATTTCAAATTAATCGATTTTCAAATCAAATTATTTATTTATCAAAACAAATAGACCATCTATCAAATAATTGAAATTTGTTAATTAAATTGATCATATGTTTCATATGAAGTTAAACAATTTTCAAAGTTTTCAAATACAATTTAATTTGATTTGATAAAATAGATTTTGATACATAGAATCTTGAATTGGAGTGAAATTTTGAACATATCTACATTTAATTTTGTGTAGAAGGTCTTGGAAATTTCTTTTGGATAAAACGAAATTGCTATCCACACCAATTAAAATTAATTCAAGAATTGCTATCCACACCAATTAAAATTAATGAAATTAAAGTTAATTAACAAAATAATACCAAATTAATTAACACCGATGTAAATTTATATACCAAGTCATATATTTATTAATTAAATATGAATGAAGGACATTGGTAATTGAACACTATTGAATTCATCTGACGATTTAATACTAAAAAAAAATGTAACACTTTCATATTAAATAATATCTGACAGATAAATAATTTCGGTAATGATATTTTAATTGAAAAATAAATAAATTATATCTCTTTTATACCTGCTGTTTTCCAATGAACATTTTTCTTTGCTTTTCCACCACCTTGGTGGTAATTATTTTGTTTTCCCTGTTGATTTCCCATTTTTATCTCAAATGCACTTTTTTTTTTAAAAAAAAAAAAAAATATTTATATATTTTTACAGACAAATGAAAAACTAATATGTATCTATAAATATAACCTTACTTATCTAATTTTACAAAAATTTTTAAAGAAAATTATAAAAAATAAGATAGACAGTAAATACTAAAATTAAAACCACTTTTAAAAAAAATTAATTTAAAAATTAATTTTACATTTTCTCTTAAAAATTTAAAATATTTAATTAATCACTTAAATTAATTAATTAATTCGTTATAATTATTATATTATTTTTTTAATGTTCGAAATTTTTTTTTGTAAAAAAGAAAATTCTTTATTTTTCACTTAAGAAAATAATTTAGAACTGTCAGCGTCCATTATTCCGCGTTGAATTTTATTAACCGACGCATCTGTCTTTAACTGGGTTAAGCTTTCGACTGAGGAGAATCTGCTAAACATGATTAAAAATTTTATGTTTCGTTCGGCAAAACATTGCCAACTGTATAAAAGATGAATTTTCCAATTTTGTATTTTTGGGGAAATTTTTTTGTTTAAGTGAGAGAGAGAAAATTATTTTATTGATAATTTTCATTTATTAAATTTGCTGTGATGGTATAAATTTAAATTATTTATTATTGAAATAGAAATGGAAAGTAAATAAAAGAATGTTTTATTTTAATTTTTTAATTAATTGTTATAATAAATTAAATTTTATAAATAAAATCAATGATTTTATATTAATATCAATACCAAGGCGATGATTAGTTATTTATAAAAATTGATACAATTCTAATTTCGAGTTTGGTGGCGCCATAATTCCTAATAAGTCTATCAGTAATAGAAAAATATGTATAAATAGTAATTGATCACAAATTAAAGTTTATATATACCTACATATAATCTTTTTCGATATAAGAAATGACCAGTTTGTAAGAATATTATGAAAATCCAAAATTCTATTACTATAAATGTTATATTGTATATTCGTATAGTCCAGTCAATCTCTATAGTTATAGTATAATATATTATACTAAATGATTATGCTTTGCCTTACATTATTTTCAATTTTAGTAAATATATAAAATTGCATACTTTTTGGGTTAAATTTAAAACCATAATTTAAGTCGACTATCGATCATGTTTGCATACAAAAAATTTCTCATGATTCCAAATAAAAGCTTTTAATTCAAATTGATCCCAAATTAAATAGAAATATTAATATATAAATGATAAGGTTTTAGATTATACTTAATTGGAAATTGTTAAATCATGTAATTGTAAATAATCACATTAGATTAGGATATTATGACGTAAAAAATGGGGGAACCCCCACTAAAAGCGATTTGGACTGTCAAATGGGGGAACCCCCACCTTAAGCCATTTTGAATGTCAGACCGTCAAAATTATTTGAAAAAAAAAAACAATTCAAATCCTTAAATATAATTATGGACTCGAGATTGGCATACCACGAAAATTTTGGATAATCATAGCCATACTCAACTCATACTTACTTTTATCATTAATAGAAAAATACTACATTTCTATGAATGTTGTGGCTAGAAGTCAAGTAGGTATGGTCGACGAGTGTCCCATAGCCACGTATACTGTTTTGAATTAAAATAGTTTTTCTGTAGTTTTCCTATTTACTATATTTAAAAATTAATGTTTCTGTAATATTTTCTTTATTTCTAATAAAATAATTTCCAAAAAACTTTATTAACAATTTTAAATAAATTTATATAAACAAAATATCAAAATTTTACTAGAACAACAAACAATTTTTCTACATCAGTTAAATTAAAAATATAATCCCTTTTATTTTTTCGTATGCATTGTTATACTAATAATTTGCCTGGTCCTTGGACTTGGAATTTTTCTTAATGGTCGACTACGATTACTAATTACAAATGATGGAAATGGTGGCTTTAATGTACTATTTAAAAATTGATTTTTAAATAAATTATTATCATCAATTTGATTTTTTGTATTAATTGGTAATAATATATTATCCTTAAAATCATTTTTCTGTTTATCATTATTTATTTTTAATAATTTCACATCTCTCATACACTGGCAGCAATCTGTTAATTTAAATTTCATTAATTCTTTTGGATATGATGACATCAAATCACAATCAATATTATCAAAATTATTTTTATTATCACCACCACCAAAAAAATTATAATATTTATTACTATATAAATCAATATCATGATCATGTTGCTCATTTAATCCCGATTCATTTAATTCTTGATCATTATTATTATTATTATATTGATTTGGATCAGATAACATTTCAACACCACGTACCATTAATTCGTTTGTTAATTTATCTGATGTATCACCACCACCACCAAATGAAAATGAATCTTTTATTGGATTTGTGCCATTTCGTTGATGTTGATCCTTTTTATTTTGTTTATATTGTTCACAGAAAAATGGTAAACGACGTGGATCTCTTTTAACATCATCTTGTGCCAATGTTTTAACATCTGATTCCATTTTTAATGAGAAAACAATTAATGGTGGTTTTTGTTTTGAATTTCTATATTAGGGAAAATTTGAAATCGATTAATTTTCGATTAAAATAATTTTCCATTTAAATTTCATTTTATCAAAAAAAAACTTACTTTTTCGAACGATCCGTTCGTGGTGTTAAAAATTCATAATTCAAATCATTTTCATTTTTATTGTACGATGTATTTTTGGTGTTTTCTAAATTATTAACTAAACATGGTCTTTGTATAATTCCAGTTGATGGTTGTGCGGGTAATGAAAAACGTGGATCTTTCCTTTCTGTTAAACGCATTTGAGTACAAAGCATTGTCACAAATTCACAACACTACATCTAATATTATACAGTGAAATAGTAAATTTGCTTTACTTTCGTCCTTTTCCCAAATCTAATTCAACATAAAAGCAGTAACAGACACATGACAAAAATTAATACAGTCGTGCACTCAACAATCCTTAACACTTTTTGCCACGACGAATATTGATATACCATTTTTTTTTTTTTCGTATATATTTTAAATATTTTATTAAAATAATTCAATATTTCGTTATTGTACGCTTCAAACTTATAATTAATAATTAAAATTTTATATAATTTCAATTATAATTCGTAAATAATTTAATTTAAAAGTTTTTAATTCGATTTTTCTTTAATGTAAAAGTAAAAATAATAGTTAATTGTTGTAAGGAAAAACTTGGTATCGGATTGCAGTCGACGATACGACTAAATCAAAATATCTGGAACAACAAAAAGACAGCTCATATATTGCTAATATTACCCATGTTTTTATTTAATTTTATTACATCTACAGGGTGCCATATACCTAGAAAATTAATGTTACTGAACTTAAGTACATTTTGAAGGTAAAAATGGAAAAGGACGAAGGTAATTTCGTTAGTCCTTATTCGCTATTTGATTCAATTACTTCTATCGTGGTTCAAGTTAAACAATTGTATACCTATTTTTAAACAAAATCTAAAGGATTTTACGTAAAAAATGAATCATCCTGTCAAAATGTTTCTTTTTTCAACCCCTAAAAGATATCCATTTAATTTTTGTATTTGCTCTTTTTCATATTTTTTATATGAAAATAAACTTTATACTTGTATATAAAAATTAATAACAAAAAAAAACTATTTTGCGGAACTACGCTGACATTGTGAATACGTTTTTGTTGTATTGTAACAATGAATATTCCGTGATACACAACATATATGTAAAACATATATAATAATAGTAATAATACTCCTTTAGCTCGTGTGTATATATTAATTTGGTTGTTAACTATAATAATTTACATGTAAAACTTGATAGTGAATAGTTTTCTGAAAATAGGATATTCACGTTTATGAATTATGATGATATTTCAAAAATGGAAAAACAAAATAATGTTGAAAATTATTGATTGGAAAATGTTTATTAATAATCAAAAATGGAAAGAATTTAGTTATAAAAATATAACTAAAACTAATTTAATTGACCGATTTTCGTTACTTCCAATTGACTCAATCAATTTAGAAACTGCGTTTTCATGAAATATGATTAATTATAATATTATTGTCACATGGAATTTTCATAATTCTATAATATGGGGAAAATTCTTATAAATTGAATTCATTGAAACTGAAAATTGGATATTTCTGTACAATTTAGTAGATTAAAGTTTCCCAATTTAGGTCAGCAATTATGTCGAACAATTGGAGTAATAAGTAGTAAATTATATTTTCCCTCTCTATACATTTTAATTCAAATTTGTATTAATTATTTACCAATAGTATTTAAACTGATAGACGACAAATTACAATTTTTCTCTTAAAAAATTTATTAGCATATAACATAATCGCAAATCAGACGATTTCAATCATTAATCAACATAATATTTTTTTCAAAAATATTTTTACATGATTATTAATAGAATAATATTACAGGGTCATATAAGAAATCATTAGAGTTTATGATAATTTTTCAGAAATCTTAATGACTTTCAGAATGATAAAAATAAATTTTGTATTTCAGGATCACTGATCATTTAAAATTTTGAAAATTTTGACCAAGTCGCAGTTACAAATTGAATTTAATAAAATATTTATACAAAATTTTAAAATTCTATCTTCATTTCATAATTTCCATAATTTTTTTAACAAATTTTTTTTTCCACTCTAGTTAAAATTAATTTCCTTTCATTTAACTTCAATTAAAGAAAATAATTTAATTTATTTTCGCTAATTGGCAGCGTTCAAAGCATATTACAAAAAAAAATTAGCAGAAAACTTTTTTACTACAATGTATACATCTATAAAAATCAAGTTATATATATATTACAATTTTTATTTTGCTATAATATCTATATATAATATCTCTCTATATCTTATAGAGACAATAAACTATGTAAAAGTTTTTCGTGTAATTTGTTAATTTACATAATTTTCTTTTTTTGGCAAAAGTTTATTCCTTATTTTTTTTTTTGCAAATCATCATCTACTCTAAATAATTTTGTTTTTATTTCCAGTTCAAATTGATTTACATATGTATAAGCATATTATATTATTATTATGTATTATTTCTTCTACATAAATCATAAAACATTATTTATAAATATAAAAAATTAACCTTTAATAAATCAAGTTTGAAGTCAAGTATCATATTTAAATATCAAAAGCTAACATAATTTCATTTTTTCGTCCTTCAAACAACCAAGCACCAAATTAAAGGATCAAAAAATAGAATTTTTCACATAGAAAATAAAAATGGATTTTTATTGGCAATAACAAGAGATACTTAAACACCGATACTAAATTGCCATTAAATTAGATATTTTGAATAATATTTTTTAGTATATTTTAATAAATTTTTTCCTTATTTTTTCTCTCTTCAAAATCAAAATCGAAACTTTTTTTTTGACACGATGATTTTTTTTCGATATTCAAAGAAAACAAAAAATTTTGATAAATGATTTTGCCACATTATATTTTTTGTTTTTTCATATCCTACTTGAAAAAAGGATTTATTTTTATTGGTATTTTCGGTTATGTTTTGAAAGCATTAAAAAGTATATATTATGTTTTAGGGTTTGCGTGATTTAGAAAACGAAAAAAAAATAAACTTTTGTCTCGCCAAGCAAAATCATCGTCAAAAACTTTTTATAATATTATGTAGTCGTTCATGTTTCACCTTCAAAAAAAAAAAATAAAACAAATTTTATTGGAAAATTTTCATTATATTGTTTTTCACTAACAAAATACGAAAATTTAAATAAATTATAATTTTTGTTTATTTTTTTTTTTAAAGTTTAATAATAATGACTGTCAATCAAGCCCAGGAAATAGACATAAATTTTGAATATATATGACACGTTAATGTAAGAAAGCTTTTTAAAAGTATACAATATTTAACATAAAAAAATGTACAAGAAAAAATTGTAATAGCCAGAAGCACATTGTGACCTAATTATAATTATAATCACTGCAATATCATAATTTCATTTTTATGTTCATATAATTTCACCAAAAACTAACAACAGAAAAATTATTATTATTATTTTTGATTTCTTTTGAACTCTCTAAAACTTTAAGAATTGTTTAAGCTTTTAATTATATATTTTGTTTTGTATTTGAAAATGAAAAACAAAATATTGGAAGCTGAATTTTGTATTTTGTTTTGGTGACCCTGTAACCTGCAAGTATACATAATAATGGATGATAATTACTTGTATTGTACGCCGTAAGCCTTTAGATTATTATTATGGTTTAATAGGTAAAATCTTAAATTTATAGATGTAAGTGATTACTCTCTTTTGTCAAATATAGTCTCATAAATTAAATTACTTAATGTTTGTCTTGTAGTTTTGCTTCATTTTGCACTTATTGTTATTATTTGGAGCTACTTCTACTTACTACTCTAGAGCTCGCGGCCTTAAAAATAAAATATTACGGTAATTTTGATTTTTTACAAAATTAAATTGATGTTTTTTTAAATCAAATTAGTGGATAATCAAATCAAATTATTCTTTTACCAAATCAAAATCATCCTTTTCAAAAGGATCGTCAATATTTTAATAACAAGAGTAATTTGAATTATCAAAAAACTAATTTCAAGTCCACAAAGAGTAATTTCAATTATAAAATTACTATTTTGTTCTGTAAAAGGACCAATTTAACATTAAAATCCTATGTATTGCTACTAAGAAGAACAATCTAAACCTTAGAAGAATAGCCCCAATTTCATCTATAAATATCACAATAGAAATATATCAAACTATATAATTCCATTTATCACAAAAAAAACCAAAATCATCAATTTCAGCACCTATTTTCCATCAATTCTATCACACATTTAATATTTTGTAAACAAAACTATTATTTTTAACACAATACCAATGTCTATACCAAAAATAATCATAATTAGTTATCCATAACCTAACACATTTCTCAAAAGAAAAAAAAACATTTAAAATATTATAATACAAAAACCGGTATGCATCCCAATATCTCTGACGAGCTGTGATCATTAACATCTCTGAAAAGCAAAACAAGATAACCTTCACAAGAGAGATTTTCTATATAATGGATATTTTATTAAATGCACACCAGAAAAAGAAAGCATTTCACTCCACTATCAAAAATAAAAAAATCTTCAAATATGTACATGAAAATACTTCTGGGCATTTATGAGACGACCACCAGTCAAAAAACAGGGAAAAAAAATTTATCAAAACTTTGTTATATAGAAAATTATATTGAATTTAGTTTTTATTTTACATCAAAAATAAAGATTTCAAAACAGACATATCATTGTGTGTATAGTCAATAATAATAATGATAAATAAGAAAGAAAACCAAAAAAGTCTATACCACAAACATAAAAATGTATCTTAACATTAACCGCAAAACATTTTTTTTTTTTACTCTCAAGATTTTTTTACCAGAGATTATTGTTGAAATTGAATTTATGAAACTTTTATTATAAGATGTTAACTTTTAGTTGACTGTTGATCGTGTCGTGGTTAAGTTGCTTTTTTTGAAAAAAACAAATTTATAAAAAAAATGATTTTACGTACGTAAAAACGCAAAAGTTTATTAATATTGACATCGTTGTCACAGTTTTTTAAGTTCACAAACAAATAAATTGAAAAAAAAACTCGTCTGTCATTTTTATATTGCACTATATAATTCTCGTGTAGTGGTTTAACTGCATCTCTGAAAATATGGGGAAAAATTAACTATACTATATAGTATATTTGTGTAAATGGAAAAATATGAAAATGCATCAGACCAGAATGAAAAAAATTAAAAAATATTGTAACTTAAATAAATGACGACGATTAAAAGAACGGGGACAGTCAACGACACTAAATGATCACGAGACTTGAGACGGTAATGTTCGTTAAAGAAATTCCATTTATTTATTTATTTTTTGAATTTTGTAAAATGTAATGACAATAAATTTTTGGTTATGGAAATTTGGAAATTGTAAATAAAAATAATAATTAAATTTTATTTATATGGAAATTTAAGTGGAAATTAAGATTAATGTAGTATTTATTAGCAAAAAATAAATATGGTTTATAAATAGTGTCATAAAATTATGTGATAGTTAAGAAAATGTTTTGATAGTGAAAAAAAAAATTAATTTTTAAATAATTGTGCAAAAATTTATGATAAAATATTTTGGAAAATTAATTAAAAAATCGTAATTTCAATTTAATTTACAGAAAAATTAATGTGAAAATGAAATCATATAATATTAATAATGTGAAAATGTGTAACCTTAGTTTAAAAAAAATAAAAATCTATTTAAAATAAATAAAATTAAAAGGTGTGTCAACAGAAATTTTTTTTTTCCAACTTAATTACATTGAAACCATTAAAATAACACTTTGCGGAAATAATTTCATAAAAAAAAACAACACATTAAATAATTATAGATTCAATTTTTTTAATGACTTTTGGATAAAATAATCTGTATAATTTCGATTTTCTATAATGTTTTCTCTCCTACATAGAATTTAAGTTGCATATTTTTTTTAGATACTGTAAAAAATTTGCACTTTATAGAGAAAAAAAAAATTATAATTTTTGTTAAATTTTTTATTTTATGTTTTGTTTGTGCACTGTTTTTATCCAAATAGCAGCGCATACCAGCCATCAAGAAATAAGTATACCATAGTAATAACATTTTTCAAAACCAGCTGGTTTTTTTTTAGTGGAACATAATTGCATTTAATATTATTTTGCAACGTGGAAAATTCATACAAAAAAAAAAGTTATTATATACTTTGTAGCTACTATATAAAACTTTTCTAATAAATATAGAAAAGATAAAAATCTAAAAACAAATTTTAACTGTAAACTAGCATATCTACTATGCTATATGCTAGAATATATCGTTTTATATGTAAATGTATATTATGTTTATAGATAATTTTTTTGTTATACCTTTGCAATGCGTAAGAATACGAGTTGTGCATCAGATAGATTGGATAAGATGTAATTAATATGATAATTTGTTGATTAGTTTTATAGTATGATAATCAATTTTGGTGGATGTATTTACATAAAATGCTAAATCAATTTAAACAGTACGTTTCGAATATTTGGAAATATAACTCAATTTTGATTATAGGATGAATTTACACCTTTTTAAAGTTAAGAAAATTTGAAAATTGACAAAACTATGTTCAGTGTATTGATTATCAGCCTAAAAAGGATTTAAATATGATTAGTCCTTGAGGGGCATATAAGCAGTAGAAATCTAAAACCTCACAAATCTGCTAAAGTTTATAAATGTAGACAAAGTAATAAATTTCAAAGAGGGCTAAACTATTTCCCTAATAATGTCCATTTTCTAAAATATTTCATTAATTTTTATTTTCACAAGAACTCGTTTTTCATGTTGGTTAATAATATAGAAATCCTTCTCTGATATTTATGTTTTATATATGAAATTAAAGATTGAAATCTCTATTTTCAGAATCTGTTTTGGTTTTTTATTGTACCTTGAAAGTTGAGTAAATCCAATAGGGACAAATTCTATGAATACGAAGTATTAATTATAACAAAACTATCCAAACAAAATTGAAAAATATTTGAATTTGGCCAATTATAGCAAAAAAACTTAGAATAAATATTTCTAGCTATATAGTTAATTGAACAAAGTCATTATAAGATCTAGTCAGTTTCAGAACGTTCTTTGACTTATTTAAATTACAATTAACAAAAATTAACTTTTCTATAAGTCCTTAATTTCCATAAGTCATTAGAGTATAAAAAAATTGCCTGATTATTGACCTTGCATAAAACTATCTTCAATATGATTTTGAACTCGTATTTCTAGCTTAGATTTTAGAATATTTAAAATGTCTATAATTTTATTTATACATATTTATATATACAATTATTAATATTATTTTTTTTTGCAAAGTCGGTGGCCTCTAGAGAATTTAATTTCCACTCTCCACCTTCCTTTCTAAAACATTAACATATTCCAATCACTTGAAATCTTCTACTGTTCCAAAAAATTTTTATCTCAACTTGAAAATATTAATAAATTTATTTAACAAAATAAATAATTTATTTTATAAATATTATTGAATATAAAAAGAAATTTTTTTTTTGTTTTTTTGCCAACAGATAAACATAAAATTTTAAACTGTGTAAACGCGTTTATTAAAAAAAAAAACAAATCAATATGTGATCAACCATATTTTGTTTTTCTATACTATCTAAAAATTCTTGTGTCATTTAATTGCTAAAAAAAAGACCGATCTCGTCAAACTGGATCTCAATAATTTTCTAAGACTTAAAAGTGTAATAAACTTTGATTTTTTTTTTCTACAAAATTTTATTTGCTTCTTTAATCGAATACATATAAAAAGAACATAAAAATTGTTTATTAATAAGAATCTTTTGATTGCATTTGAACATAAAAGAAAAAATATATTATGAAAAAACTATATAAAAGAAAAATAATAATAATTATAAATTAATAATAATAATGGAAGAGGATGTAATGAGTGCATTAAAGTCACGTGCTTGTTATTTACCAGGTGGACAAGATCGTGAAAATCGTTTATTAATTGTTGTTTGTCTAACAAATGAATTTGATTTAACAACAAATCAAAAATACTTAGAAACATGTATAAATTATATAAAAAGATCATTAAGGTAAAATTATTGCTTTTATTATGATTTTATAAAGAAATTTTTATATATGTTTCGAAATTACAGGGTAGAAGATTATAAAAATGGTTTAGCTGTAATATTAGATGCACAAAAATGTTCAAATCGTATTACAAAATGTAATGCTAAAATAATTTATACATTATTTGGTAATAATATAGATATAACAAAATATCTAGTCAGGCCAGAAGGATTTTGGGAGAAACATGTTGATCATTGTACAAAATCATATGCAAAAGGCGAAGTAAATATTTTGAATACATTATAATTAATAAATCATTTTATAAAAATTAATATTAAAAATATATATATAATATATGGTTATGTAATTAAAATGTATTTTACATTTTATTAAAATACTTTTCAGTATGGTATTATTGTAGTCTATTGAATTATTAATTATTAAAACCTTGACCATAATTTTGAATAAATTATAATTACACACACTAAAAAGCATTTCAGATGGAGTTATGTAGTCTCAATGTTATCTAAATTCCCACCTGTAAAAATTGTATTGTACTTATAATGTTAGCATAAAATTTTCTGTACAAGAAATTTAATGTTCTACTTTCAAGATATTAAAACTACGAAAAACATCAATATTCTCTCTTAAATATCAAAATTTTTATTTGCAAAATTCTTCTTTAATCCAATAATTTTGACATATTATAGACATTAATTGATGGATCATAATTTGAAATGATTATTTTTTACTCTAAAATTAAATTTATCTATACTTTCTTAATTTGATCTATTATAGTACGGAATTTAATTAATGAATCATAAATTTTGTTATAAATTTCTACAATTATCATACTTTCATTATTAAATTTTCAAATATATCATTTATTTATTTCTAATTTCAAATAATTTTTATTTTTTTTATATACCATTTGCCAGCCAATAGTTATTTCAAAATCACGCTTACAAAAATATTTTGAAATAAATGAATTGCCAGAAGAATTAGGTGGAACACTTGCATACAATCATGATGTATGGATTCAAAAACGAGTTGTAAGTATATTTTTTATGTGTATTACTTAGTTTGATTGATATCTAATATTATATAAAAATAAAAATAAATTTTAAATAGAAATAATTGTAATTTATATGATATAACAATTACATATAAGTATTTTATTGAAAATTGAAATTCTCAAATTAATAAATTAATCTCTTTTGCAGAAAATCGATGAATTTCGAGAGAAATTTAATAATATTATAAATGATATAGAAAATTTACATAAATTAATGCTAGATCATAAGTCAATCAAACCTATTTGTGGTACTGAATCAGCATTAAAATCATGTGCACACCTTTATTCGAATGTACAATTAAGTGTTAGCAGTGTCATTGAAATAGGTAAGAAAAAATAATAACAAAAAAAAAATGTATATAAAATCCAAAAAAGAAAAATCATTTAATTTATAATTCATTTAAAATGCTATTAAGAAATATAAAGTCTTGCACAGCATTTACAATGCTTCTGTTTTAAGCTATAATATTAGTTTTTAGCGCCAAACTGCTACAAAATATATGAACTATTAGAAAATACATAAATTTCGATTTTATTTTATCTTAAATTGAATTAATTGTTAAATTAAAAACCGAATTTTATCGAGAAACATGAACATATGATATAATAATTCTGGTATCAATATAAGTCAACTTTCAACATTATAAGCCAACATTCCAGATATAGAACAACCTCAAGAAATAAATGTATTATTAAAATGTTACATTAATTTTATAATTTTCCTTCTCGTCTTTTCATTACAGGTAATCAATTGTTAATGAATTTATCTGAAGGATATCGATTTCCAACAACAAATGACACCAATAATTCTATTCTTAATACATCAACAATCTCAAGCCATAAAAGTTTTAATAGCACATTTAATAATAATACTAATAGCATTAATAATAATAATAATAATTCTTTGTTAGTTAAAATGCCACAAATTATAAAAAGTGAAATATATGAAATACAAAAAATGTTAAATGAAATTGAAAAGAAACAAAGTGAAATTGGTAATCAATGGAATGAATTAGAAAAATCTATACAAGATTTACGTGAATTATTAACATTAGAAGAAGGTGTATCATTTGTAACAAATTGGATATTAACAATAGCTGAACAAATGTTAAATAAACAATATCGTATTGGTTGTGATGTACAAACTAGTGAAGAATTACGCCATGAACATGAACAATTAGAAATGAAATGTGTTGATACATATGGTTTTTATGCTGAATTATTATATCGTATTAATTCATATTCATCAAATAAACATACATTTGAATATAAAGATTTATCAGCACAAAAAGATTTTATGGATTTTGTATGTCGGATATTTGCAACACGTATTGAACGTAGACGAAATACATTAATTACAGCATTACGTTTTTATCGTTTAGTATCAGAATATTTTGATAAAACAAGTGATGTATTTGAATCATTAGTAATGGGTAATAAAGTTGATGATTTTAATGAAGCTGAAGGAAATTTATGTAAATTAAAAGAATCCCAACAAAGTTTAGGTAACAAATTTATTTCACATTATTTAAAAAAATTTTTTTTTTGTATGTATAATTTTTGTAATTTTGTTTTTATATACCAAAACCACAATCGCAGAACTAGTTGAAAAAGAATTAATTAAAGAGGGTGAAAAATTAAGTGATATTCTAGCAATGCCAATTAAAGATGCACTTGGCCGTGATTTAAATATTGATTACAGTGATGATATTGCAAATGTACGTGATATTTTAGATGCAACAATAGCTAGACGTAATATATTTATTGATAGTGTTGAATTACAAAAATTAACATTAGAACAAGTTTATCATATTCATACATATGAAGAGGATGCAAAAATGGCTATAAAATGGATGGATGATTTATATAATGTTATGATTAAATGTCATTCACATGTTGGTTGTAATGTACATGAAATACAAGTACAAAAAGATGATTTACAAACATTCCAAGAAACAGGAAAGGTAAGTGGTTACAAGATTCTTTTTTTTATATATATTTTGCGGTTGTTTAACATCAAGTAATAGTTAGTAAAAGATAAATTAAATTAGTGCAATTTAATAAAATAATATAAGAGGGAAAATTGTTGATATAATTTAATTTTGAAGAAGAATTGAAGCATGAAAAAAAAGAATGTTTATATTAATTTTTTCTGTCTGCCTTTACAGTGTTCTGTGAAGAAAAATCTTCATAAAAGTAATAGTGAATTTGTTTTTTCAGAGGGAAAAATGTGCTTCTACTATAAAAACTGCTACAAGTATTCAGTAGAAGTGAAAATTTCAAATGTAATTGATTTACAATATCCTAAATATGATCATGATCTTGATATACCTCTCTTGATATATTTTCAGATTAAATTTTTCATATTTTTCAAAGAATTTTTTCAAATAAAGCAATCATTTTTCAAATTAAATTCAAAATTTTTGAAATATATACAAGGCCGCTAAAGATTTTACTAACATTTTTAAGATATAGAATTATTTTAACATACTCCGATTTTACATAAAATCATTTTTTATACCATAATTTAAAAATTATGTATGTAATTGCAAAAAGAAATGTTAAAAATATTTTAACTATAATTTAGTAAAGAAATAAATTTCAATAATTTTCTATAAATTTTAATATTAACACCTGCATTTTTTCACTCTATATTTCATGTGAAACACCTACAAAAACTATTATCATCATCATCGTCATCATATTGCATTATCGTTATATAATTTTCTATATAAGTAGAATATCTACAATTATGGTTGTCAGTTATTAGAGGCATCACAGTCCCTACGGCAATCATGTAAATTAGATACAGATATATCTAATACCATGGTCAATGAATTACGTTGTACATGGCATAATTTACAAATAATTAGTCAAGAGCATATGGTACGATTGCGTGTATCAGCTGTATTTCATCGAAGCGTTGAAGAATATTGTATAAAATTATATGACCTTAAAAATGCTGTTATTGCAATTGGTGAAATTGATGAGCCAGAACGTCGCCGTTCACGTATACGAAAATATTTAGCAATACGTGAACATTTATTGGTTGAAGTGGGTCGAATGGTTCGATTGGGTAGACTTTTAAAGACAAGATTAAAGGAACCATTCATATTAAGTGACATCAATTCAACAACGACAACCACAACAACAAATTCAACATCAACAAATACCAATAATATAAAAGACACAAATAACGATAGTTTTAGCAGGTAAAATGATAACAGGTTTTTCAAGAAAATTATTTCGATGGGAAAATTATATTTTGATATCCGGTATTTAATTAAACATATATTTTTGTTAAAAGATTTATACAAAAATGCAATCTTCGCATTTTATTGTTGTTGTTGTTGATACCGTAAAGATATGATTGCATAAAAAACCATTTACAACTTTCTTTTTAATTGAACAACATAAAACGAACAAAAAAGATTCAATGTCGGTATGAATATATATATATTCGTTATATTAATAAACTTAATAAATTGCGTCAATGCTGTTTAATGACCTACAATGAAAGATATATTATATTGAACTTGAATAATATAAGATGCAATTTGAGATGAAAAAAAATATGCTATTGATAAATTTATGTTTTAATTAAAATATATTCAAAATAAAAATTAAACAAAAATGTCAAAATATTTAAAATATAATTTTCCACTTAATTTACGTTGACATTTAATTAAAATTGAAAATTAAAATTTCAAAAAAAAAAAAATTTAAATATTAAATTTTCATTTTGGCGCGTAAAATATTTTAATTACATTTTCACTTAAATTTTCATAGTTTTCTTATGATGCTTTATTTATGATCAAATTAAGAAAACATTTTTGATAATGAATAAAATTATCACTCTTTTTTTTTATATGCTAATAAATAATATCTTTGTCACATAAAAATCAAGTTTTTATGTGCAAAAAAAAAATTCTGTAATAAATCTTAATCAAATTTTATATAAATAAAAATGTCTTTTATAATATCGTCACTCTTCTATACCTTGGAAAAAAATTCATTATAAAATTTAATCATCAATCGACAGAGACCATAATAAAATTTTCCACCTACTGAAAAATATAAAAAAAAAAAAAAAAAAATCTCTGAAAAATAATAAAATTGAAAGAATCAATTCTTATTTGCTATTTTTTTCCAAAAAACTTTTTTTTTTTTGTAAATATTAAATTTTTAAATATATATTTAGAAATTAAAATCCAAAAAAAAAATCTGAGGGGGCAAATTGGGGTTCAGTACTACGAAAAATACAAAAAAAAAAAAATTTTAATGAAAATATATTTTAATATATCCTTCAGAAGTGGAAATAATATTATGTGTGGTTTCTATATTGTATACCAAATTTCATGTAATGTTTCAGTTTCTTCGAAAATAATATAATTTTCGAAGAATTTAGATTTTATAGACTATTTTTATATTGTCGACATTTTCATTCTATATTTTTATCTCAGTATTTTTTTGTCATTTTCTAACTCAAGTGAAAGAATGAAAATTTGTGTAATTTTATTAATTTTCTTTCGACAGTTTAGTTTTGCTTATTTCGTTTGAGATAAAAATGTATGTAGAAATTTCAAAACGTAATTGTAAACAATCAAAATTAAAGATGCTGGAAAAAATAAATCTTCAAAAAGTTCAATTTATCTTATATATTTTATTACTGATCTTATGATCAGTCCACTGTTAATATTTCCAATTTGTTGTTAATCAAATTTTCCAAGGCTTGTAGAATATACAATTAAATTTCCCAACCAAAAATCCTTCTTCAGTCTTCTAAATGATTACCTGAGATTTTTCAATTATACAATGTTTTTGGTATGACAGCCACCCATAACAATTTGCTTACGTTTTACGCCGAAACCAAAAAAAAAAAAATTGTCAAATTTTCTCAAATAAATTTTGAAAATTTTGTGTTAAATATATATAAAAAAAATATTACAAAATCTTTTTAGTCTTGAAACGTGTTTAGACCGACGAGGATATATAGAATATCGTAACACTTGGAAGTATATATATATAAAATACAGTCGCACGTCGAGTTATCGTCTTGTTATTGAAAGATGGCTACCATTTTTTGTAGTCCCCCTTTTCAAAAATAATAAAAATTTAAAATGTTTTAAAAAAAAAAATATAGAAATATTTTATCTTATTTTCTGGAACCAAAAATAGAATATTATTTAAAATGTATTTTTAATATCTTTGGATGCATTCGTCAGTGAATCCATTTTCCATAAGATATTCCAGAATACAAAAAAAAAACTCCAACAAATTGACAATTGTTCGTTAGTGCTAATTTACAAAAATTTAATTCAAATAAATTGCAATTATCTAAATTAAATAACACTTTGAATTTTCATTTTAAAATAGAAAAAAAAAGTGAATTAAAAAACATTTTCATTTTAAATTATTTTGGCAATTTGCCTTGCAGAATAAAGCCAACAAAAAAAATATTGAATTTTGTGACGCCGGATTGAAAAATTAATACGTGAACGTGAATTTTTAATCGTGAAAATATTTAAATTTCCTTTTATCCTAATTTAAAATATAAATATGATTGGAAAATTACGTGATATTGTGAATTATTTTAAAGATCCTAAAAATAAAACAATTTCTCCTCCAACTTCTCCAATTAGTGAACCGCTACCATCATCATCATCAACAACAACAACCACAAATCAATCAATTAATTTAGAGCCAGCATTATCAACATTATCATCAACATCACCGACAACAACAACAACAACAACAACAGTTTCATCAAATAGTAATGGTGGTCAAACAATTTTACCAACTGGAAATAATGCCATAGCATGTGATGCTATAACAAATAAATTAACAAATATTTCTGAAGTGGCTGAATCATTAGATGCAACATTACGTAGTACACAAAATGGTTTAGATATTGTTGAAACAAATTCTAGTTCATCGGAAAAGAAAAGTGATCATAATCGGACTAGTAGTTTAGAGGTAAATTATTATAATATAAATTTTGTTACCATTGCAAACATTTTACTTACCACTGGTTAATGGACTGTAAAATTATTCAAATATGAAATTAATTTTCATAATTTTAAAATTCTACCAATAATGTGATGATGAAATACTAAATTAATAATAAATTGAATTGAATTTTAGTTCCAATTTTGAATTAATTAATAAATTGTTTATCCATTTAAATTTTCGTCTCATAAAGGCTAATAATTTTTGTTGACTAATTAAAATCAGTCATAATTTAATGGAAGAACAAGAGCATAATTTAATGGACGATTGCTACTTTTTAAATCTGAAATTTCATATTTTTGACCTCAATATTTAATTTATTCTATTTTCGGCAATAATTTTGAATTTTGCACGCAATTATCTTAAAAGCAATTAAGGAAAATTTTACTTACTTTAGTTGACCTGTTGAAAGAGTTCAAATTTTTAGTATTCAAAAATATATTTTCATTTACACAATTTTAAAACAAATTTACCATTAATTTTAATTTTAGAACAAGACATTTAAATAAAGTACAAATTAACATTTCATATTTCTTTCAGGAAATATTTTTATTTTCACATGTTATAGAAGATTTTTAGTTTCTCCATGACGGAAGTAATTTTTAAGGCGAATTTATATTTTTTCAAAAATCTGGTAAAAAGAATTAATCCAAAAATAAACATTTAAAATTAAAAGATTTTTTACTTAGTTTCACTAAATTTTTAAATTTTCAATTCAATTTTTAGTCATTGTTACCATTAATTTCGGTGAAAACGAAAGATAAGTGCTATTTAAATGCAAATTTTTATCCATCAGTTCACAATTATTATTATACATAGTAACAAAATTTAAATATAGGTTAACCATAGATTAGATTAGCTTGCTTATACAGTGGGTTGTTGAATTAGCATTACTGAGGTCAAGCTATTTTAGTATTCACTTTTTATGATAATTTATTGTAGTAAATAGAAAACTTTATGGTAACCAATAATGGTAACATATTTCATAATTATTTCCAAAATAATAAAATCACATTAGATATTTTTATTAAATTTATTTATTTAATTTTTAGGATTGGAGTTCGAGTGTTCGATCAACAGAAGATGAATCATTTGTAACAGCATCTGAAGGTCATTTTACACCACAATCACCTTCATCATCATTTCAAACTGCATCTGAAGCTCGTACATCACCATATTGGAGCTTAGATAAATCACCAAATTCATGTGATATTACTACAGATGGTGAAGAAATATCTGAAATTGATTTAGATTCAACATCTGCATTATTCCCAACAAAACAATTATTATTAAATGGTTTTGGTAATTTGCATCGTAATGGTATGGTAACATCATCAGCAAATGCATCATTTGATAGTTCTGATCATAGTTTCCTATCAGCCCGACAATCAATTTCAATTCAATCACCATCATCATCACTACAATCAACTGATGAACTATTACCCCCAGCAATACCAAAAAGATCACCAATTATTCATGGTACTAGTAAAATTAATCATAAGATTGAAAATAAAATTCGAAGTGATATACCAACATTAAAAAATAAAGAAATTCTGATACCATCAATAAATCGTAGTAATCTTGATACAATGAAAACATCATTAGATGGAACATCAATGCCAACAAATTTACCAAATTTACAAGAAACAACAACTGAAAAAAATGATAGTAGTAACAATAAAAATGAAAATATTAGTAAGGTGAGAAAATCTGATAATTTAACATGGGAAAATGATAATTTATATCGAAGTAATGTTGCCAAACAAGCAATTAAAGGATGCTTGTAAAATATTTAAAAAAAACTATTTTTCATTACTTAATTAACTTTTTTTTGCTTAAACTAAAAAAAAAAAAAAGAAAAACAAAAAATCTTAAAATTAACGAACTTGAACTTGAGTTAAAAGTGAGAAGAAAAATATTAAATGTGATAAATTATTTTTATTTTCTTAGATATGTATATATCTTTTATGTTGTGTAAATTATCTTATTATGTTGTGCACAATCTCCTACGCAGAAAAATCTTAAAATTTTCAAATTTTTTTTAACATTAATTTTCATTTTTGTTTTTGTTGATGTCATTTTTTCTGGTTTAAAAACACAAAATTCGTGACATAGATAAATAAATTACGTAAACATAAAATGATTAAAATCATAATACATATAAAAAAAATTTAATAGTTTACGTAATTAATTACAAAACAAACAAAAAAATCGAAAAAAATTTAATTTAAAAATTCATTTAAAAATAAAAAAAAATTATGTTAATTTTTTATCAAAAATTTAAAAGAGTTTTTTGATCTTTTCTTATAATTAAATTCATTTTTTTTTCTCCATCTATTTTCTATTCATTAGAAACATAAGAAAAAGTTAATTAATTCTATTGAAAATCAAAATATTTTTATATGATGAAAGGTATATTAAAATTATCTTAAAAGTTTTCAGTAGACATCAAAAAGCAAAGTGTTAATTGAAAAATGAAACAAATTTAAATGAGTATTAATTAAAGTAAACAAGTCTATATACCATAAAAAATATATATGGTAATTTAATTTAATTATATACCATAATTTTTGTGTTTAACAAAATTGGTAATAAAAATCTATTGGTATTCAAAATCATACTTTTAGGTTTTCGAAAATTCAAATTAACCAAAACTTTTGCAGTAATTTAAATTTTCATGCAATTATAAGCCATTTTTCTTAAGTAGACTAAAAAAAATTATTATCAAAAATTATTTTAATTTCAGTCCAAAAATTAGTTTGTTATTTTTTGGCAAATATCCCATTTTCAGCTACAAAACAAATTCAGAAATATATAAATTACAAAACCTAGACTATAAAATATTCCATTAATTTCGCTAAAAACAAAATATTTAATTGCAAAAAAAAAGAAAATATCTTTTAGTATAATATTTTAAACCGAATTAATTAATTAAATTTATAAGAAAATATTTTTTATTATTAAATATTTTAAATTTTTTTGCGAGAATATAAAATTTTAAAGAACTTCTTAATAATTTTTTTTTTGGGACGACGACAATCCGGAAATAAATTATTAAAAAAAAAAATATTTATGTTATAAAATGAAAAACTTTTTAAAAAAGCATAAAATTTAAGTGGGTCTAGGGTGGATGATTTCTGGAATATTGAGCTTTGATAATTTTAAATTTTGTATTTAAAGCAAATTTGATTTGTAGTATAACGTCTCCCAAGGATCAAGACCTGTTCATAACATAATTTTATGAAACGTAGTCCGAAAATGTAGTAGTCCGAAATGGTGAAATACAAATCACAGTCTACGCAACTCTATGATTAATCAAATGACTACTTACTTGTACTTCAACAAGGTGACTACTATTTAATGATATTTCTAAAAATTAGAAATTTCAATTTTATTCTTTTGGTAAAATGAATCAGAAAAAATAATTGTGCACAATAAATTATTCGACAACAATTCTCCGACAACTATTAGTCAATTTCTGAAATAAAATATCACATTTTTTACCTTGAATGATAAGATTTGCGTTTTTTTTTAAATAAACTTTTTTGATTTGAAGCAAAAAAAAAAAAAACTTTTCGTAGTTTTACGCAAAATTTTATAATTTTTTTAATTTATTACTAAAACATATGTTTTTTTTTTATATATATTTTTAAAATTAGATTTGTGGTTTTAAATTATTATCAAATTTAAGAATATCTTTTCTTTTTTTTAAATGGAAAAGAAAATTTATTTATCTTTTATATTTTTAATTTTACTAATATTTTTGTTTTGATTTTTTTTTTGTATATTTTTAAATTGTTTTTATATTTTTTTAATTCATAAAAAAATTTGAACAAAAATAAATTTTTCTTTGTTTTGTAATTTTTATTAATAATTTTTTTTTTCGTGTTATTTTTAATTATTATTAATTTGTTTTTTATTATTTAAATTTATTTATAATAAATATTTTTTTTTTGCATTTTGTGTGTTTTTAACTAATAATTTTTAGATAATTCATAAACATTTTTTGTTTAGTCAAGAAAAATTAAAATATAAAATTTGTTTAGTCAAAAAAATATGATGAATTTTTTTTTTTTAATTTAAATTAATTAATTGCGATTAAAATCGATGCATTTTCAATTTGAAGTGAATATTGATAAATTTATAATTCGTAAACTTGTTCTAAGTTGTTCTACATTACAGAAATTATCAGAATCGATTAATTCCTGTGGTTCATTTTGGTGATCCATCTGAAAATTAAGGAAAATATATATTCTCGAATTATATTTTGTATTTACTTTAAAAGAAAATGTAATTGTCTTAACAGGTTTACTATTGCAGTCAGAGTTGCACTTGTTGCCTTTAAAATGTAAGCAATACTGTGAGAAATTACTGACTAAATTTACGATTTAAAATTGTATAGTTGTTTTTGCTAAGAGTCAATTATTTTGTCCACTAGCTATTAAGAAATTTTCTATTTTTGTAATGTTGAGTGATCTGCCACCAAATTATGCAATCAATAATACTGATATTAACGCATTGATACTGGATGGAATTATTGATCGTTTTGAGGTAGAATGATCAATAATTTCATGTTATATAAAGACACGATTACTAAGGTGATCGTGTAAGAGTTGCTTTGCTATTACTTAAAAAAAATCGTTATCCATCCTAATGACTAAAAATTAAACTCGTTTTCATAAATCTTTTAACTCAATTGTAGATATTTGAATTATCAGATTTATTATTTTTTACCACAATGTAAACAATTTCAGAAATTTCAAAATATATTTTTAAAAAATTATATCATTTTAAAGTTTTTTTTCTATATTTTTTATAAATTCTGAGTAATTGACAATAAAATAATTATTCTTAAATAATATTTGAAGAGATATATTAGAAAGAGTACATGAATTATTTTTGGAAAACTTCAATCATCATATCAATAAAAAAAACACAATGTATAAACAATATTTTTGTAGTCCATTTGAAAATGAATACATAATGTTGTTAAAAATAGATCGTGAAAGTCAATGTGCCACTAGTTTATATATTCAAATAATTATCTCACGCGAAAATTACGTAATAATATACTAACTACAAAAATATTATTTGGAAATTATTTTTTTTGTATTTTCAATTTTTCTAAATTGAAAATACAAAAAAATTGTCAATAATTGTAAAATTAATAATTGTCAATTTTTGAAAATGATCAATTTTTAGATATGATAGAAAAACTTTGATATTTTCGCATTTACTACTATTTTGACTTACAATGTCCTTAGCAAAATTCGCTTCTAATCGTAGCTTAAATATTTCAGTAAATTATTGATTATTTCTAAAGTCAATTTCTATAAATCTCAGATAAAATTAAAGTATACCATCTCGCAAATATATTTTATCACCCGCTATATTCAGTAGCTTCTGCTTCTGAACAGGTTTTCTAACCAATCTCTAAAAATCGCCACACAATATCTTTACTCTAAAAAAAAATCTGAGCATAATAATTTTATTGTGGGGAACAATAAAGCTTTACACCAGCTGATCGCATCTACAAAGCAAATAACAATTTACGATCATGTTATTCGCTCACTAAAAAAGCTCCAACTTCTTAAATCTGTTGAAAAAAAAAACCGGCAAATGTTTATATTTTGCCAAATGGAACCGATTAAAAGGGGGAATTTGCGATTTTAAAACTTTCTCTGTATTTGTTAAACTTTTTTCGCTCCAATCTTTTTTCAAAAATTCTCCAGCTTCTCAGACGAAAAAAATTGAAAATATAAATTCTATTCAGTGATTCAGTCTCGTCGACGCAACGCGTGTGTTCAGTTGCTTTCAACTGACTAACGCTTCGATTAAAATTATCGAATTAATATAATTAAATTCTTTTATTTTTTTTTTAAATAATATTTTAAGAATATTTTTTTTTAGTGTACTTAACTCTGAGCAGAAATCTGCCACTACAAAATTTATTATAGTAATTTTTTTTAACAATTTTCGGTTTTTAATTGCCTTAATTCGCGCTCAAAAAAAAACAACCTAATTTTGCATTTTGCCAGTTTAATAAAAATTGGCTATTAGAATTAGCATATAAGTGTGACCCCATAAATTTTTGAGGATTCCATCTCAAATTTGTTCTTTTTTTTAAATATTTGTGAAACTCACAGAGAAAAATATTTATAAGAAAATGATTAAAAATAGAATTATTATTTAATTTCATTATTTTTGGATTTGTGTTATAATAAAAAAAAAATATGTTCAATAATTTTATTGTATTTTAAATAGCAAAAAAAAAATTGTTGCTGTTGAGTTTTTTTGATTATAATATTGATTATATATAAAATTGAGAAGAGTGGATTCAGTGCTTGAAAACGAATCTTTAAACAAAAGTGTTAAATTTTGAAGTGTGAATTTTAAATAAATTGAAGAAAAATAAAAATGGATACGTCTGGTTCAACATCTTATCAAAATTCACCAAATGAATTATCATATGATAGTTCAGGTATCAGATCAACTACAATTGGTACTGTAGTTGTTCGTGGTGGTCCAATTCAAATGGTTATTGCTTTATTACAAGTAAGCAAAAAAAAAAAAACCGAAGAAATAAATCATTTCTGATTTGTAAAAAAATCATGAAAAATTATAATAAATTTGAATATTTCATTTTCACAATATTCGGAGAGCTAAAGATAATTAAAATGTTATAAACAATTTTCGCAGAAAAAAAAAATAATATGTAATACTATTTGAAAATATGAATTTTCATGGTTAATTAACTGAAAAAAAATCAGGGTCGGTTTTGGAATATGGCCAACAAAAAACTACAAAATTTTGATATTTGTTTAAAAAAAAATGCCTATGATAAATAAATGATAATTTTAAATACAATATAAAAATCTTAAATATTTATAGTTAGTTTTGTCAATTCAAAATGTGATTTAAATAGTCAATCAACAGAGTGATTCACTTTTATGTTGTTCTTCTTCTTTTTTGCAATTTTTCAATAATTTTTTCAATGAAAATTTATGATCCAGTTTTTTCACTACAAATTCACATCTTTTCCAATCTAGAGATAGAAACAAGATCGTGTTAAAATTTCATTTATCTCTAAAATTATTCAACCTTTCCTAATTCCATCACTGTTACTATTATAGAAAAATGGCCATAAATTCTTTATTAGCGTTTAAATTTAAATTTGATTTTATTTTTATTTTTGAAAAAAGAAAAATTATTATTGAACATAATAAAAATATATAAAAATAAAACCGACTTTGAAAACAAATTACCTCAGCTATGGAATGAGATGCTCTTTTTCAATTATTACCCGTAAGCCAAGCTTAAAATTTATTATTGTTCGCGTTTTTTTTTTGGTTTTTGTTATGCGCTGTAGACATTTTCATGCACATTTCATTTTTTATTTATTTATCGGTTGTTGGTTAGTTTAGTATTTTATTATTATTATTAAATACTTTTTATATTCATTGAAAGTTTTGTTTAAAATTATCTTTTACTTTCCATGGTTAAAAATAAAATGAAAATTCATAATGATATTTATGGGTTTGTTGAGAATTTTGTTAAAATAATGAAAGTAAACTTGAAAATTGTATCAATTGGTTTAATTTTCTTGAATAAACTTGTAAATTTTGAGCAAATTTGCGCCTTTGAGCTATTTTGTTTTCAAATGGCATTCGTTCAGCAACATTTTGTTATAAAAATGTAAATTTTCAGTAATTACCATAAATAAAATTATAAATTTGAGCAAAATACTAGACTTCTATTTGTTTTTCTAATAAAAATTAGGATTCTTACAATCAAGCATAATTTTCAACTTCTTATATCTATTTGTATAAACAAAACCGACAGTAGCAACAACATAAAAATTAATAAGCATATTTCCACAACCAATTAAATCAAAATCAGTTTTAGAAAAAAAAGAAAAGAAAAGATTAACCACAATTTATTTTTACATTTTTATTGATTAGTTTTTTTTTTTTTTGACAGAAAAATGTTTAAGAAAAAAAAAGTTTATTGTTAGGTTGTAAATTTTATCGACCGCAAACGCGAAACGCAATCATATATAAAAGACGAACAGAAAGATACAAAACTGACCTGATTTTATATGTTTTAATTTTTTTTTTTTTTGAATTTTAAATCAGGTAGGGGTTTCATTTAAATTATCCATACAACAATTTAGGAATTAATATTATCGCATAAGATGACACATGTAATCAGACATTTTTATTGATGTAAATTTAAAATTTATTTGATATTTTTCATGACAATTGAATAAATATTTGTTCAATTGTTATTTTTTTGACGTCAAATTTTAATGTTGTGTTTTCTGAGTTTTGTTCAATTGACTATTTTTAGTATACATAATTTAAAAAAGTCTCAAAAAACTATGTTTTTTTCAAAATAATTTTTGTAAATTGAATATAGAAATTCACACCTGGCGCCCATAAATCTAAAATTGCATTAAAATTATATCCTTTCTTTATTTCTTAGACTGGAAATTTACTATACCAAAAATATCTTTGGGATTCCAGTTTTTATTTTTGGCATTTTTCCAAAAACATACAAAAAAAACAGAATTATATTTGAAAAGAATTGAAATTGGGTGCTAAAAACTATCAGCAACACAAAATTTGCAACAAAAAAAAAACCCAATCTTTAACCACAAAATTTTATGAAATTCACTTTAAAAAATTTAAAAATCTTAAACCGGTTTTGATTCACATATAACAAAAATAATAATTAATCGGTTCAAATTCTTTTATATATATTTGTTATGGTAATTTAAATCAAAAAAACAAATCTTACCATGAAATCTTAGAAATTTTACGTAATTTTAAGGAACTTGAATCATATAGAAATCGATTTATAAATTCTTGGTATAATTTGGCCAAACTAAATTTAAATATCAAAAGAATAATTATACTTATATAAATATTTAATTAAATTTATGTATAAATGATTTATTATAAATACTATATTTATACTATATAATTACTGAACTAAATTTAAATTATTTATATCATTTTCTAAAAAAAAAAAAATTTAAATGCATAAATGTTTTATATTTGTTACGTTCCATTTACGCGGCTAATCAACTTTGATTTACCATTAGTTTAATTACTTATATATGTATTTAAAACTAGGACAGTAAACATTATTAATTCTGATATTTAAATATTGTATTATAAATATAAATGTAAATAATGTTTACCATTTCAAATTTGAAAATATATTAAAATAAACAAATAAAATAATCCAGCATGAAATCACCAAGTTTAAAAAAAAATTAAAAAGCTGATTATAATTTTTCTAAATAAAAGTTGAAATTAAAGTAAATTTAAGTATATAATTGAATTCTATTTATCAAAAATTGCTTCCCACTCGTTAATACAATTGATAATCGAAAAGAAAAGTTCAAATTTAAATTAATGATCGAATTTTATATTTTTGAACAATTACATATTATTCTAATTTTAGAAATTGGTTAGTTGTGTTAATAAGTTGAACAAAAATATTAGAAAATATAAAAAGATTTTTCTGATTAAATTTTAAAATTAATTGAAAAATTGAAATAAGTTTTTTAGTTGATCATAATTTCTAAAATTTAATTTGAATTATTTAATTTTTGAAAATCGTTGAAAAGTTTTTCATTTAAATTTGGTAGAGGAAATTTTTTAATTCAAAGTCATTTGAAAATTTGTAAAAGTTAATAGTATATACTAAAAGACTATTCATTTAAAATGTAGTTCATTTCTGGTCACATATAATTAATCATAATCATTTTTGATGGATTGTCTCTTTCTTTACAAACTTACAGCATTATAGTTTTTGTAATTTGTCTCACCTTAAATTGTCACGCAAACTAATTTATGACCGATCGATTTTAATGACCAATTTACTACTCTGAAATTTAAATAAAATATATGTGAATTAATTTGAATACAATAATTAGTGTGGAGGTGGAGGAGATATATTTTTTGTATCTTCGTTAATTATAATTTACTAAATTGCATTTTTATCATTCAGAAAAATTTCTTTTTTATAATAGATCCGGTCCGGTTTACATAAACCGATTTAAATCATAAAATTATTATAATAAAGTAAAATTTCAAATGAAATTTCTTTAGAAGATATATTTATTAATTCGATTAGTATAAATGGTATAAATAACCCAATTTTGAAGTGCTACTAAATCGTATCTTTTAGCACTCAAATAATGCGGGTCTAAATTTCACCCAAATGATGCGGGACTACTAAAATACGAATAGAATGAGATTGGCTTCAAGCTATTATTCTAATAATTAATCAAATCGTTATAAATCTTCAAAACCTACTTTTTCTAATTACAATATATAAATCATTTTCAAATTTTATATTTCGCAATAGTTTTAATAATTAATCAAAAAAATATCTTGCAGAACAATTTAAATTGCCAAAAAGATTTCATGTGAGGTAATCGAATTTTAAAACTAGTTTCAATTTAACCTGTAAGCCAATTTTGAGACATCAAATTTAATCAAAAAATGTATTTAAAACTTGTTTCTAATTTCCCCAATATTAGTTACAATAAATTGCGTATATTTGTTTTCATATTTTACCCATCTGATCTGATTGAAGCTTTAACATAAAATACTTCAAACCTTACATTAATTCATTTAAAGCAATCAAATTCAGGTTTATAAAATTTACTCTCCTTGATAAATAAATAAATAATCAAATTATCCAATTTTTAATCTTTTTTAAATATCCTAAATTAAATTATTAAGTATTTTTTTTTTAAATATTCAAAATTCACTTATTCTAATAAAAATCGTTTTAAATTATATTGAAAAATGACATCACACACGATTATTTTGTCAGGGTCAAAAAAGCTAATATTATAAAAATGTGAATTTATTAATATAATAATTTTACAATGAAATTTAAACGCACAATTCAAGTTTTTTTTTTTCGTTTACTTATGTATGTTGTTTATCTCATATCTGTCTATAAACTTTTAACCTAACATCAATTTTTTTTTTATATTTTAATTTTATAAATTAATAATTTTTTGGTGAAAGTCTGGAATCTAAAAATTAAGTAGTAAAGTGCTAGCAACAATAATTTTATTTAAGTAAAATTTTAGCCCATCAGGCAGGGGGATATGAAAATTATTAGAATAATTTATGTTTCAATTCACTAGCGATTTTGTCGATGATTAAATTCATTTAAAAAGATTCAATTCAATTTGAAAAAAATAAGCTTTTAAATTCAATATTCAAATTATTATAAAAATTTTAAACTTTATCAGTGTATTTCTCTTATAAAAAATCATTGATAACTTTCGCACGTCTATGTTTTTTTTATGAATCTTTTTCAAAAAAAAAAAAAACTTAAGCTATTATTTTTAATGCTTTTTACAAGGTAAACAAAAATCGTTTTTTATGACGATGACACAAATTGTGTTTGTTGTGTAATAAATAAATGTCGTCTACATACATGAATAAAAAATAAATTTTATTGCAGATAATTTTCTTCGACTAAAATAATTTTGCATCTTGGCGCTTGCATTTTACAATTTTATGATAATTTTTTCTTTTTCTTTTGATATCAAATTATTTAATTGAAATAAAACGATATGACAGAATATTTTGTAAGAAAATGATTTGACTTTCAGTCTAATGATTGCAGTTTAATAATTATTTAAATTGGAATGAAAAGTTGAAATTATTAACAAGTAGTGTATTTCTGTGCAACAATTGCTGTTTAAAGTCTTTCGAAAATAATTCTTTCGAAAATAGACATAATTAAATATGAGAATAACATTGTAAAGTATAGTATTTACAAAATTTTGGTTATCAGTAAATTATAGTATATTATTGTACTTCTCTTTAAGTTACAGAAATTCTGTAAAAATTACAGATCTTCTTTAAAAAATTACAAATCTTCTCTAAATTCGTTAATTTTCAATTAAATCGAAAGATTCATTCATCTCCTCAATGATAGAAAATATTAAGTTAATATATTTCCGAAAACTAATTCAAATTTATTTTCATGAAAAATCCATTTTAGCTTATCTTAGCTTAGATTTGCCAAAATCTTTCATTGACACGATTGAAAAATTATGTTTACTAAAAATTTATTGGACTATAATCTCTCATTCAAATATATTATTTTTCAAAAATTATTTAATCTTCGAATATTATCAGAATTATCAATATTTTTAAATGTAAATATTATTATTTTTTCAAAAAAAAGTAGTAAAATAAACTAAAAGTGTTAATTAGATTCTAAATAAATTATTGTACTTTATTATTACCAACAAATTTTGCTTTCGAAAAAGTTATCTATATAAAAAAATATTTAAAAATTCACAAAATTAATTCAAATTTCTAAAATATTAAACAATTGATAATTTAATTACAACAAACCCATAAATTCGAAATAATTTCACATATATTTACATCTATGAAAAAAACAGATTTGTGATGTCTAAAAATTTTTTTGTTTGTGGGTCAATATTTATTTTTAGACAAAAAATGAGCCAACAACAAATGACCTCAAACAAAAAAAAAAGAACAACAACAAAATTAATGATTTTTCTACAAAAATGTTTGAAATTTCTTAATTATAGTACATATTTCAATATTTTACAGGTAAAAAATTATAGCAACAATTGAAAAGTAATAATTATCAAAACGAAATGATTTATAAGAAATTTTCAATTCAATTTCTATTAAATTTACTTTTTGATTTATGAGAAAATGATCAAATAATAATTACAATTTTTTTTTTTTAATTAGTTCATTTGTTCATTACAAATTCAGTTTCATGTTTGGCAATTAAATAAAATGTATATAATATTTTAAAACTACACAAAAAATTAGCCTGGTCTACAAAGTAAAATTAATATTTTTCAAAAAAAAAATTTCTCTCATATTCTTCAATTTTTCTATAAATGAAATTAGAAATGACGTACTATCAGCTTTTTAAAAATAGTTTTTGGGAAATTTTTATATTTGAAGAATCATTCAGTAAAAAAATTTAAAATTTTCAATTTTCAAATAAAAATTTAATATCGAAAATTGTAAAACAAACTTTGGAAAAACGCATTTTATAAAATGTTTACATTATAAGCTAATTTTGTTATATTTTGTTGCTGTTGTTGGGAAATTTATGTTTATGTTATTAAATTTCAAATACATTATATAATTTATCCAGAATTACCATACGTTACATTTAAGAAACATGAAACTTATTTTTACCTCAAGATAAATATTTTGTTTATATGTTTGTTATTCTACACAATTTGATTATATAATTAGTAATCTATTTTGTTACTTCGTTATACCATTTATGGTAAATAATATCTAACCATAAATATTGTTTTTTTTTTCGAAATAATAATTCAAATGTCAAAGTTATCTTAAAGAAACTCCATAAAAGCGACAATTATTTAAAATTTATTAAATTAATAAAAACGAACCAAATTTGATGAGAACAACTTTACAAAAAAAAAAATGTAATAATATTAAATATATGACTGAAATTATTTATTTAACTTCTGTTAGATGGAAAAATAGCTTAACTAACAAAATTATAATTTTATGATAATTGCCATAATTTAGAATCAGTACAAAATGATGATTAATTTTATGTTGGGGGGAAAAATGTACCAAAGCACATAAATATGTATAATAAATTAATCAATTACTTCGAGTCGGATGAAATAATTGTTTTACTAAATGAAGTAAACTCTTATTTACCATTTTGAAAAAAGTCTTATGTTCATTTTAATTAAATTATTTTCAATTTAAATTCAACAATTTTCAAATTAAATCAAAAAAAAAATTGAAATAATTTTGTTATGTTTAATTTAATTTGAAAATTGTGTAAGTATATTTAGATTTCCTTTTTACAATTTGATTGAACTAAAAGTATAGCAGATAGTTAGTTACTCAAAAATTACCAAAATCGAAATACGTTCTTTGTAATTAAGATGATAATTGAACAGTCTAAATCTAAATTAAGTATAGTCTACTTATAAATCTAAATTATAGTCAACTAGTGAAGATTTATCAAAAACATTTATAGTTATTAATTTAATTTATATAATTGGTAATAAATTAAATAAAATATTATTTTATTATAATTATTAATTAAATAATTAAGAATAATTCCATTTTAAGATTTTAATAAAGATGAAATATTTACTCGTAACTTGAAATATCAAATTGAAAACTTTTAATTGACTTTTCAATTAAATTTAATTTCTAAAATATATTTATTTGGATTTTTAATTAATGATGAAAAATATTTATAAAAATTAAAATGAATTTTTATTAGCATTTGACATTTTTGAGTCACATTTTTCATTACAGAAAATGACTATAATATAAATTATTTGTAAAAGAATATCGATAAATTTTTTTTTTCCATACCATATAAAATTTATTTATAATATTTAAACTGCTTCAAGCGACAAATTATGTAATTACAAAAAGGTAACATGATCAATGCTCTTCTAAAAATATCTACCTCTGTTTATTTTGTTGTACATTAATTAACATAAAAATAAAAAATGTATACCAGTTTTCATAAATCATCTTAAAATTATATTATGTAAATAAATAATATTTCATATATGTTCTTATTTCCCATATTTGTTATTTGACTAAGTTCAAAGGAAATCTGCATATACACAAGTTAAAAGTAAATAAAAATAATGCTTCTGATGCAGTATCATGCTTCTATATAAGTTTATTTAAGTCAACATGGAAATTATATGGAAATAATTAACCATTAATTTTCTTTACAATTTTTTGCATATCATGAAAAATAATCTATATTTTTGTAGCTCATTATAAAAGTGTTAAAGGTCATTTTCAGTAGATTCTTTATTTAGGTCGTGATCTTAACTGAAGAAAGAATTAAATAAAATCTACTGAAATTTCCAGTGATCTGAACAAATTAGAAAAATTCTATGTATATTTTATTACACTTGATTATAATATCTTAAAATAATGATACAACTGAGACTTGTTGCAACATCGTGAAGACTCATTCCAGCCATTTATTGCACTATATACTAGAATGATGAGTCACTAAGACTTATATTAGGTTCACCAAAATTGAATTTTGTCATTAGTTAGTAAATTAAATGCTCGATAAATTTCCTGAATTTAGAACGTACTTTTAATGGTATTTTAAAGCTGTTATATATATTAGTAATGTGCCCTTATTTAATTATAAACCAAATAGACCCTGACACTTACACTGACATATTTACATCGTTATTAATATTTAAATTATTTATATTTTGCTCGAAATTTGACCCATTTCAAAGAAAGAAAGTCAATTTACTTCGATCTGGATGAGATCTTTTTATTACACTAAATTTCTATTAATTTGAAGTATAAAAATTTAATTTAATGAATTTATATAAAATTAATTTTATTGACAAAATCTGGTTTTATATTTGCACTTTTCCTGTAATAAAAATTAAGAAAAACCATTTTGTATACTTTTATAATTATATCTCCATTTTCCACAAATTTAATTGATATACAAAAATTGTCATATACCTTTTTATAATACCTTTTCTTTTTCTTTAGTTCATATGCTGTGAAGTGTTAAGAAAAGTATATTTGTTGGCATTCATTTGGAAAACTCTTTTCATTTACATATTTAAAAAAAAAAACATCATAATGTGCCATCCAGTTTAACTGCGTTAATCTTTATTTTGCATGACGATTGAGCATTTTAAATTTTTTGTTACATTTTATCTTACAACATAAAACTAAGTAGAAAAAAACAACATTTTATTTAACAACATTAAAATAAGTTGGGTTATAAAAAAAAATACCTTCACTTTAACTGCACTTTCATTTGATTTACACAGAGTGCACAATTACCTTAAGCAAATGATGTTTATGTTAAAATTGGTATAGCAGAAAATTGCACATTGTATGTAGCTATTATAAAGGTTGGTTTTATTTTCTTGAATGCGAAATGGCTTGCAAATGATCGTACATTCTTTTACAAAGATTGAAGCTTAGCCATGCGAAAATTGTTGTGAAAATAGAAAATAGAAATTAGAGATGAAGAAGAATGTATTAAAGTTATCTTGGCTGGTGATATTCGCTCTTTTTTTAATAGCCTAAAGTTAATTGATTGCATCATTACCAAAAAATGGTTACAAATGAAACCATTAAATTTAGAGGGTTATAAATTATAATCTGATTGTAATTACTATGTGTTTGACAAGAATTAATTAGATCAGTAAACTACAAAATGTGATAGAATTTTAATGTTTCTCAAACTAAACTTGCTATTTGATCTTCCTCCAATATTTGTGTACCACAAAAAAGGATAAAAGTTTATCCGTAAATTAGGTTTAGTATAGCAAAAAGTGTTTTAATTTTGAAGGACTAAAAGGAGTATGAAAATTGAAGATCTAATGTTAAATTGTTAAACTACCAAAATAGTAATTACTTAATCTTCTTAATAATAAATTTTTATAATCGAAACCTGCTAATTTAATGAAACATATAACATAAATCTAATGTTTTTTCTGGTATACAAGAAGAAATTTTATATTTTATGTTTGCTCAACGAAATGCACCATAAACTATATTTTCTTCTGTACAACTATTTAATAACTAAATATTAATAATAATTTTTCATCACATAAATAATTTCGTATAACATATTTTTTTTATTAAATAAAAAACCCCGTCCAGTTTTATGCCTAACCTAAACAATTTTACTATATATACCATTGACAAAGAGTTTGTACATAAAATTTCAAAATAACTTTAGGTCAATGATGCCATTTTAGGATTAACAATAGTTAAGAGTAAGTAAAAATAATTGTAAATGAATCTGACCATAGTTATGTTTCGTTTATATTTACTAACTAAACATTAAATTGTGTTATTATTGTACATAAAAGTTGTTGAACAAAATTATTCTCGGTGAAATGACGACGGTTTTAGTTGTTATTTTTAGAAGCCATAAACAGCAGCAATAAAAAAAATTGCAATTATAATTTATAGGATAAAAATTATGCACAGTTTACCTATAAAAAAATATTATTACTCCTAAAACTTGTAGCATATACATAAATAAAATATTGTGATACATGAGAGTATTTTATAGGCAAAAGAGTAATTTTATATTGGTCTACTTTGGTTGGAACTATTAGAAAATATTTATTTGGCTGCCTATGATGGATTATTGCTGGATGATTTTAGAACAGTGCACTAAATAGTATATGAGAGGACTGTATATTTATATTAGGTCAGTGACAGTGTAATACCATTTTTGAACTAAATTTGGAGGTTTTTTTTTAAAATATAATTAATCATTTTTCAAATTCAATTCAACACTAATCGTTCTGAGAGACATTTGTAGTTTAATTTGACAGATGTTAGAAAATATATGCCTTGTCCTTATGCTTTTTGTTTAAATTCCCAAAATTAGTTCTACTAAATAATATAAATTTCATTTCTTACTATTTTCATTTAAATGCAGCATAAATAAGACTAGTATTAAGCTAAATTATATTGTCAAATTTTCTTGATAAAATTTAGTTACCGACTAAAGTATTATCTCATAAATGAAGCATAAAGATTTTCGTATTTTTTAGTTAGTTCTGATCAAGCATTAATACAATGAACTGTTGCGGAAATGCCAAAACCACACTATAAATCCAAGGATAAAAATCCAAAATTATTTATATGAATATACAATGCGTAATTACCTCGATATTTAAATTCAACAAAAAAGACTATATTTAGAAATGAAACCACCACAGTATTACATCAAACATTTTTCCAATAAAAAATTAATTTATATTTTTTATTAGTTTCGAAGCATAAATAAAGCTTCACAGCTTCGCTATGTGTGACCAGCTGTGCTTCTTATATACAAAAATTTTACTTTATTAAGAAATTTATTGCAATAAAATATTAATTCTAAATATTAATTTATATATATTGCATTTTAACAAATAGAAACAATAAGTAAATTTTATAGATATAAAAACAATGTAATAAAAATTCTCAACAAATTTTTCGGATGAATCATTCATTTACTTTTTCTTTTACAGAAAATTTCCTCAAATAATTTTAATTTAAAATTTTATTTCCGATATATTAGTTTTTTTTCTTTTCACAGACAAAATTTTTAACCTTAAAGGTTAGAGAAGAAAAAAAAAATTATACCCAAATAATAAAATTGACCCACTTGGCACCTTTTGCAAAACCAAAAATTCACTCAGATTTTATTTTAAATCTTTTTGTAAATTAAATTTAAGTAAAGTAGAAATCTGTGTCACGTTGTTTTGTTGGTTAATTCCTGGTTTATCACAATTTAACCTAAACTTTTATTGAATGACCACAAAAGTATAAAAATAGCTAAAGTGTGTGTAGCAATGTTGCTGTTAAAGATTATCAATCAAAAATTGTTTATATACAACAATTTCCATTCAAGAAAAGTTGATTTACGTGACCATAAAAAGAAAAGATTCTATGTAATATTTTATTAATGAATCTTTTTTAAAGTTTATCTTTCCATTTATATGAGAAATTGAGGTGGAAAGATTAGAGAGTTTTGTGGTTGCAATAATTTTTCAATTTTATTTTAACTAAAATATTATAGTTTATGGTTATATGGTGTCAGTATTTCAAGTTTTTAAAATTTCGAACTGATTAAACTATAAAAGGTTAGAAGGATGGTAAAGAAAATATATTTTAGTGTTTATCAAGATTAAAGAATTTAAATACATAAATTTTTTATTGTTTAGTAGAGGAATTGTAGTGTGCTGTTTTGAGGTGGAGTAGATGGTTAATATTAATAGTAAATTATTGAATTAATTTACAATTTTTTTCTATAAATTTTATTGCAATTGTAGATCGAAATTGGCAATTAATAGTATCTCCATTGCAAAATAATTTTCTATTTTCTAATTCTGCAAAAACCTTGAAGAATTTAATTAGTTTGGAAGCAAAAAATGTAATATTTAATTTGTAATAAAATTTATTAAAAAATTATGATTTTATATTGCAATTAAAATTGTACTTAATAAAATCATAATTTCATAAATTATTTTTATTATATCCGTTCTAAATTGTAATAATTTAATTTACTAAAATATTTTTTTTTACAAAATACTTCAAACAAAATTCCCAAAAGTACTGAAATTTTAAAAAACATTAAAAATTTTACATAAAAAAAATATCATTTGGTATAAGTCCTCATTTCTACAAATTACAAATATTTTTTTTAGACCATCTGGTAAACATTTTTTTATTACATAGAACTATTTTGCGTCTACATTACTACATTAAAATAAAACCAACGAAAATTTTATTTTAATGAAAATCTAAAAATAAATTGTTTTTTAATGTTAACTAAATAATTTTTTTCTTGTACAATTAAAAAAAAATTGAAATTTCTAAATATTGAAATTGAAAATGAAAGAAATTAAAATAGAATTTTTGGGTACCATTATACAATAAATTTTGATATAGAGCAGAAATATAATTTTGAGTATCTTTAGAACGGAAATAGTGTGCGTAATTAAACAAATGAAAATTTTCAAGATGAAATAAAAAAAAGGAAAAATTATTTTTCCGATTTACATAAATTTCAATTTGAAATTGTTGATTTCGCAAAATAGGGAAAATAACTTTGTAATATTTAAATAGGTTTATATTATTTATAATTGAATTATTTAATTCAATAGTTTCGAAGTAAAAATTAAAGTTAAATTTGACTTGACATTGAATCAATTAATTGAGTCAGTTGGACCTGTAGAATATATTTTCAAATAGTATAATATATTTTTGAGTAATATAAAAGGAAATTGTGGGACATACGAAATAAACACTACAAAAGACTCAATATATACGAGTATTTCTTGCATATTAATTTAAGGCTAATGATGCGATAAATTGCAGAGCAATAATCTGAGGCTACTTTACTCAGTGGTTGTAATTTAAGAGAAATGAGGCTGTCATTAAGGCAAATAGATTAAGTCTGGTAACAAATTATCACTGTCGTAGGAAGCATTATATAATGGTTACAGTGATGCAGGACACAAATGTCTTTTTCTTTACTTTGTGATAAGGACTAGATTTAAAATAATGAACAGACATTAATCCACAGTCGGTTAATGTATCAGAGGTTTCAATAATTGATATTTGTTTGGTACTGCTAAGATATTGGGGATATTTGTGTACATGTAATAAATTATAAACTGATTTTAATGTATTACTAAATTAAATTAAAACTATAATAATAATTAAATATAATTTCCGAAAAAAAAACTAAATTCAAATGGAATATTATTAAACTTATTTATTTAAATCAATTTTTAAATTACTAATTAAATAAATAATTTTAAATACAAACATATATGAATTTTTCAGTACAAGAACTTTTCCCTAATCATATTTGCAGATTGTTAAAAACATAATCTATAAATAGAACATAAGATTGCCAAATATTAAGAACATTCCTCCACATAATTTGAAATAAAATTTAAACTAAATTAAGTCAACAACAAAAAATTCTACTTATAGATAGATTATTTTATATTTACGAAAAGAAATATTGTCATCATCATGATGAATATAATGTAAACTCTTTAGTATTGTAAAGGCTTCGACAAACATAAAAAAAATATACTTGCATCTTGAAATGAATGTGAACATGTTTTGGAAAAAAAAAATTTCCCTTTTTGTGCATGTTTAAAAATTAAATTTTAAATAAAACTCCCATTAGTAATGAAAGATATTTACGCATGGTTGGAATTTTTAACAGATTTTATGTAATTTTTTTGTTTTTTAAACTCGTACGATAACAAAAATAAAACTTAAAAAGTTCATCGAATCTTTAGCTCTCCAGAAATTGAATATAAATTAAAATTTGAGAAATAAATCTTGTGGAAAATGACAAAAAAAAAATATTCAATTCAAATTTATGTTCAAAATTTTAGGTTTCACTTTTTTTTTTGTTAAATATTGTGATCATAAATTAATTTCAGAGTGTTGATAATATCTATATTAAAGTTGTTGAAATTGAACCGAAATTAACAACATTAGGTGAAAATATTGAAGAAGCAGTTGGTTTACAAAAACAACATGATGAATTAATGAATCAATTACAGGTAAAATTAATGATTAAATAAAAGTATACACAATTTAATTTTGTAATTTAAATTGCTCTCTTACCTAAATCAAATGGGTTATTTCCAAAACGAAGTTGTCTGTTTCCAAATCTTTATTCGTCTTTTGCCAATAATTTGGCTTCATTTTGAGAAAAAGTCAATTAACATTGAAAAGAAATCCATTTGTTTGCGGAGGACTAATTCGGCCAAAAAATGTTATATTAGAATGGTAAAAATATTCATTTTAGTTTACAATTACAAATACTATATTTAAATTCACAAAACTTCAAAAGAAGATAAATTCAATTTGAAGAAGACAAATTTTAATTTGGGAAAAGATTAATTTAAAAAAAAAGAATTTGACATATTTTACAATAAAATTTGACATATTTTACAATTACAATAAATTGTAGATTACAAATTAATTGAATAATTCTATTTTTTTATTAAAAACGTTTACCTTCAAATATATTACATTTTCAAATACATTATATTATCTACCTTAACTTCGATAAATCCATTAATTTTGAGTATTTCATTTAGTTAAATTGACCCTTAAAACGTTTAAATTGTGTACTCTGAATCGATCTGTATAGTCCACATTTCACCTAAACACAATTTTAATCATATTTTCTTTTCCAGAATATGTCAACACCAATGGAAGATTTTGTTAGAAAAGCTGATAAATTATTAGCTAATAAACGTTTAAGTAAAGAAATTGTTGATGCAATGGGTCATACATTAAATATTGTTTGGGAAGATATATTAAAATTAGTACATGATCGTAAGCATTTACTTGATTTATGTGCGAATTTCCATGAAAAAATGGGTACTTGTCGTGGTAAAATGTCATCATTAGAAGTAGCATGTAAAGATACAATGATACCAATTGAAGTTGATGCTGTACAAGATATTTTAAATAAATTTAAACATTTACGTATTGATGTATTAACAACAATAATGGCAGCATTAAAAGATGGTAACGAATTATTGGCACAATTACAAACTTTATCATCAGAAGAACTAGATTCACGACCAGACCATATTAAACGTGATGCATTACGTGCTGTCACTCAAGTACAACATTGGTTAGAAAATTTACATGATCGCCGGAATATGTTAGAATTAGCATGGCAAACAAGAAAAACACAATTAGAACAATGTTTAGCATTAGCAATTTTGGCAAAAGATTTAGATGAATTAGAAGAGATATTAATGAAACGTCGTAATGATTTATTAGGTGTATTTAGTTTAGGGGAATGTGAAAATACTGCTGCTGAAGCACAAAAAGAATATTCAAATTTAAAACATGATGCATTATTGTTAAGAGATCGGTCATTAAAAATAACCCGGGCAACTGAAAAATTAGTATCAAGTGGATGTTTTGCTGGTGATGAATCATCTACTAGATCATATAATGTATTAAGTTTATGTAATGAATATTTAGAATTAATAGATCAACGTGAACATTGGCTACAACAATCTAAAGAATTTTTCATAAAAGCATCTAAAACATTACAAACATTAGAGAAATTAGAAATTGAATTGACACAAGTTAAATTACCACCAAATTCATCAGAAAGTTTTACAATGTATGAGAAAGTATTACGTGATGTTAAAGCATTTACTGAAGAACCATTACGTTCTGGTTATACATTGTTAGATGAAGTTGGTCGTACATTGCCAGAAGCCCAAGGTGTTAAAAGAGTTTTAGATGAAATTGAAAATCGTAAAATTTATATTGAAGGAATGTGTTCAAATAGTAATGAAGAGAAATATCGTGTCCAACAGACATTAACGAAATTTTTAGAACAATATAATGAGATATTATCATGGCTAGTACAAAATGCTGAAACATTTATACAAAATAATTGTAGCATGGGTACAACAATTCAAGAAGCAAAACAATTTCTATTTTTACATCACAAATTGATGCAAGATTTAGAGGTACATATATAGAAAATTTTAATTTTTTTTTGTTAGAAATGAAATTTTGGAATTTTTTGTAAATAATCTTTTTATTTTTTGTTTATTTTGATTGGCAGAATAAAGGGGAAAAAATTAATGCATTACTTGAAGATATGAAAAGATATTTAGAATCATTAGAACCACAACAAAGATATGATGTTGATACGAAAGCAGAAGATTTGCATAAACATTGGATTGAATTGAAAGAGATTGTATTGAAACGAGTTGATTTGGTTACAGTTTATATTGAATTTTTAGAGAAAGCACATAAATTGGATGAAAGATTCCATCAATTAAATAATGAATTAAATGAACAAGCTGAAGAATCAAAATTAAATTATTTAGAAACAGAATGGTCTGGTATTATGGATGCGTACGGACAACTGAAATCAATTGGTGTCAAGATTATTAATACAAAAGTTTGTCTACATTTTATATACATATATATTTATTTAATTTCAAAATTATAGGATCAGAATGATAATGTTTAAATCATATTTAATTTTGTTCACATTTCAATGTGCAGACTATTAATTTCACTTATGATGAAAACAATTAAATCCAACCACAAATTTTCATTTCATACTCAAACCCCACTCAATTTATTGCTTTAAAATCCAGGGATTTAACTAAATTTATTAAGTAATGCTTTTGCTTTATTAATTCGTTATTTTTCATTGAATTTTAGTTATTTTATCGCTTTCTATTTAACGCAGTTTTGGTTTATCAAATTGTATGCTTCTTAGCTTTTTCTTAGCAATTACAATTTTTCCCTAAAATTAAGAATTTCAAAATTTTATTGAAATTTTTATTATATTACTTCAATTTAAATACAAAATTCTCTATCAGTTTTTCTTCTGTGGTGAGAAATTTAGTATGGGTGGGAAAAAGCTATTTTCTTTTAAATTAAATTGAAATTTTATATTTTTGCATATTTTTAGGCGTTGAGAAAATTAATATGTTTATACTACAGAATATGATATAGAAATAGGATTGAAAATTTTAAATATATTTTAATAAAATCAACTACTAGCTTGTTTTTAATATTTTTAGTTTAATAATTTATTAGACTTTTTTATAATTAGTTGAATTTTTTTGTCAACAAAAATAAAAGTTTTTGGGTGGGTGTTAAACATTTTTCCAAAATCAAGAAAATATAATATTAATTTATTTATAGAGATCATCGAAAGGCATCGTAAATTTTGAAATAAATAAAAAATATAAGCAAATGTGTGAACATTGCAACCAATAAAAATTAACTTTTCTCAACCAATAAAATAATATTTATTGCAATGGATTCAATTTTGTTGCTTTGGAAATAATTTTGTGTCTACGTAAATAAAATTTACTTAAAAAATTTTACACTACTAAAGGCCCTCCGGCCGCTGGCGTGTCTGCTCTGTAAAATTCCCAGACTGACAATGAACTAAAGATGCAGCACACACCTGCATCTAATTGAAAAATTGAGCATGAACATCAATTATTACAAGGTCATGACGTCATACAGAAAATTGTGTATGCGCACATAATTTTCTTTGCTCAGGTAGCATAAATTTTATTAAGGAGAGACAGAACATTCTGTGTGCTAGCCAAAATAAATTACATATTTGTGAAAATTGAATTTTAATTTGTTATTCATTGAAATTGGAGAAATTCTATTCGATTTTCTATTTAAATGATTTTTTATTGAAATTTTCATTTTCTAAACAAATTTTAAATGTGTAGAAAACCCAAAAAATCATTTTTCAATTTAAAGTCAATAGTTTTTTTATTATGCATTACAAAACTTATTGAAAATTGAAATGAAAAAAAAATAAAATAACAAATTCGAAATATTAAAATTAACGTTTTTTTTTTAACTCGAATTTCAAATTTTATTTCATCATAGCAAAAAATAACATCTGTTCAATATATTTTTTAATATTATTTACCAACTTCGCGGCACAATTTTCAAAATTAATATTAGCCAAAACATGAAAAATGTTTTAAAAAGAAAATTACATTTTCTTATTTTTTTCATAATATTTTTCACTGAAATTTTCAATCGAAAAATGTTAAAATAGCAGCCGGCATTTAAATATTAATAAAAAAACGTTTGAGAATATAAATAATAAAAAATTTTGACAAGAAAATTAAAATATGCTAATTAATTTTAACAAAACTTTTCGGTCTAATTAATCTTTAATTTAAAAGTTTTTTTTAAAAAAAAAGTCAGATTTTTCTGCTTTTAATACTGAATTTTCTATATCCTTGTAGTGAATTGAGAATCGTTTTTGAGATTGTTTTTGAGACTATTTTGGTGCTGTTGCAATCTTTAAAAATCCAATCAATTTTAAGAAAAATCATGCAGAATTGTTGAAAGATTGAAAATTGATCTTCTTAAAATTTCCAGAATTATTAAATTTTTTTACTTGAATTTCTCTAATTCAATTTTATTATACAAACTCCATAAACTCAAATATTTTTTTTCCAAAATATTAAAATAAGTTTTTTTATGTGGTCTTATATTCATGATATTTTTTCATATATTTTTGAAATTGGCAATTTTCCAAGGAAAAGAAAATTTAAAACCATTTTTTATATGATTTCATTTTTATTCTTTTTTTATTTAAATAATTTTCTCTAATTTTATACTTTTTTTTATATATGTATGACGATTAAGAACAAGCAAACGCCTTAATTTTAGATTCCAATTTTATAGTGTAGTTTTTTTTATTAACCTACAAAATTGATATAATCGAATAGTTTTTTATGAGATCGAAGGAATTCCAAAGATGATTATAAACCACGTCAAATTTACTGCCTATAGTATAAAATTTTAAAGGCAAAAAAGGACTATTGTTCTTGCACAATTAATTCTGCAGCCAATAGTTTCACTATTTTTGAAAGGTCTATTAGAAAAATGTAATTATGTGATAAATTAGGTGATAATTCTTTAACAGTCAGGATTAGGACATATCAAGCAGAAATTATCAATTTTAAGAAGCATAATTGAAATTCTTGACAAAAAATTCCAGTAACAATTTAATTTAGCTGGAAGAAATGATCGTAATTAATAGAGCTTCAAAATAATATTATTTTAATTAAGATATATCACTTAGTGCTTCAATGCTTTTTAACCTATCGTACAAAAATTTCCTTGCTTTTCTCTTGAAATTGTCGTATTGTAATATCAACAATTTGAATTGAACCACCAATAATAATAAAAATCCTCCTAGTTTAATCTAAAAAATATCTATTGGATTCTTTACTCCCACTTTCCCCAATATTCCAAAATGAAATATCTATAAAACAACAAATTTCTACATTTATTATCATAATGGGAGAACTATGCTAAGAACTATAAAATTTTCTCAAAAAAACTTATAAGATTATTATGTGTGATTATTTTATATACATATATTTTTCATCTATTTATGTAACAGGTCGCAGACCCATATCTTGAGACCCAAAGTGCGTATTCAAATATTGATGAGATTTTAAAGAATTTTAGTAATCGTCAGTTTGATCTAACAACTAATTGGGAAAAGTATACAACTAGTGTATTTGAAAAGAGGGAAATTGAAATAATATTAGAGAAAATAATGAACGATCATATTGAGGTAACCAATTTTTTCTTTTTTACTCTTTTTGATTATTAAAATAAATTTAATTATGTTTCTTCTATCAAATATATTTTATTTATTTCTTAAATCAAAATTTAGATTAATAATAAAACAACAAAATTAGATACACAACTTTATCCAGTATTTACATCATTGACAGAAGATCCAATACAATTAAAATTATTAACAAATGAGAAATTAGAAAATGTATTAAAGGATATTAATACAGCACAAAATGAAATTGATGAACGTATACAAACAACATTAAGAATATCAACAAATGATACTGAATATTTACATAAAATAAATCAAGTATTAGATCATTTACGTTCATTAAATGATAAATTAGAGAATATTAAACATGGTTATAAAATGTTATTAGAAAATTTATTAAAATTTTTAGAAAATTTTATAATTTTAAAACAGCAAATCGATGAATATTTCTCCAAAGATGATGTAAATAATATTGGTAATAGTATTAGTAATAATATTGTTGGTATTGAACGTAATTTATTAGCCGAACATGAAAAATATCGTGAAAATATTATGGATAAATTTAGAACACTAATATCACAATCGGAATTAATTATTGAACGTATACGTATATTAGAACCATCCGGATCTAAAGAACATGATACAGATCGTATATTAAAATTATTGGAAAATTTACGTATTCATTTTGAATCAAATAATTCAATAAAAATGAACACATTGGATAAAATGCAAAATTATAATAAATATAAAATTGATTTAAATGAAATTCATATAAATTTAGATAATGTGTGTAAACAATTAAATGATATAAATACACAAAATATTGAAAATTTAGCAAATGCTAAAACAACATCATTAGCCTTTGAATATTTTGAACGAACAATTGAGGTAAGTTTTAAATAGTTATAATAAGTATATTTTAAAATTAGTTAATATATAAAAAATTGTGATGGTGATGGGTAATTTCAAAAGTGCAATTAATTGTGTAGTTCAAAATTATTTAAAAATGTGATTCAGTTATTGCAAACCATGATGAAAATGTAGTTCAACTGTTATAAAGAAAGTGAAAATTTCCAAAAAATTATTTCTGATGGAATACTTTCTTCAGGATAATTGAAATTTGAAAATTATAATTTTGCGTTTAAAATTAATTCAAAGGACAAATAAATATGATTTAATTAATTGAAAAGACATTTGCAAATCTGAATTTTCTTTTAATTGGATAAATATAAAGGAAAAATTCTTTCTTATTCAGTTAATTTTAAATTTTCTATATGAAGGAAAATTAATGTGAAAATTCGAAAAGTAAATTTTAATTACTATATATTTTTCCTGACATAAAATATATTATTATTTTTTCATTATATTTTTCATTAAAAATTTTTGAACAACGAAAGGATAAAATCAAAGTGAATCCTAAATAAAATAATTAAATTTAAACCGGAAATTATTAATTTTCTATTTTTTTTTTATTTTGCCATGAAAAATAATTTTTAAATCGCATTTTTTTTTTTAAATTAAATTTTGACTAACAATTCTGTTAATATCAAAAATTAAAAATAACCGAAAAAAATATATAAAAAATATTTATTGTACCAACATTAAATTATTTATTACAGAAATCAGATCGTATTCAAATACAAAACATAAATTAATTAATTTTAATGTTTTACATATATCTAAAAATATAAACATAAAATTTCATGTGTGTACACTAAAACAATTATGTTATGACTATTTATAAAAAACCAAAATATCGAATAAATTCGTCCCACATTTTCAAAATTTCAAACCAAAAAAAAATCATTTAAAATAAATGATTTTTTTATTACTTGTGTCATTTGTCTAAATTGTAAAAAATGTTATATTTAATTTTATGAAATAAGAAATAAATTTTTGTTTTGGCAAATAGAAAAATTGTAAAGTGAAATTTTAAAAATATAATTTGTTAGTTATTTGGCAACAAAAATTTTATCCAGCCATTTGATTATTTTAACGTCGGTTCACAAGCGGAAGGCATTAACTCTTATACAAAAGTAAATTACCAGTAAATCGATAATTTAAGATTAGTAAAATCATGTTTTTAGTATCAGTTTCTATTATTGCATCCCAGTTACTTGCGATTTAGAAAGTTGCTCATTAACTAAGTTTAAATTTACACCAAAAATTTGAAAAAAAAAAATTAAGGAATTGACTTAATGCCTTCTACTTTTATAAACCAACAAAATATTTAAACTGTGGTCATTAAAATTTGCATAATTATTAACAAGAAATTATGTTAAATTATGACAATATATTTCATTTATTCAAAAAATTTAACTAAGATTAAAAGTAATTATTGGTTAACCTGAATAACCAATGAACTATGATCAATTTATTTACCATTATTCTATTTTTAGCATATAAATAAATCCATTTTAATGAATTTTTGCAAATATACAATTATAAACAATGAGAAATTTTTAACATGTTCAACCGGAAAATTATTCATTTATTCGTTTTCTTAAACAAATTTGTTTAATATATACATTAAATTAATATATTCTAAAAATAATCACATTTATGCCAAAAACAATAAATTTTTTAATGGTTTAACATGGTACATTAAATTTTTTTGCAATTAAAGAACACCAAGATCAAAAAAACTTCTACTATACGAGATTTTCGTATTTCTCTTCATTTATGTAAACAAAAAATTATATATTCGTTCTATATTTATATACAATTTAAAAAAAAAATCATGGATATCATCATTAAAAAAATATAAATTAAAATAATCTAAAATTAAAAAAAAAAAAATTTTTCCAAAAATTTGTTTTTTAAAAACAAGAATAATTATAATTATTTTTGTTTAAAATAAAAATTACTTTCTATATTTAATATTTCCTCATTTATTCTAATTAAAATGCTTCCGCAAAAAAAAAATTTCTTCTCCTTTTTTTTTTTGTTTTAGCTTTTGGACAAACGAATTATAAATTTTATAAATTCATCTGAAAGTTTATATAAAACGAATCCAGAATACGAACAAACAATTCGAAATGATTTAAATCAATTACGAAGAAAATGGGAATCATTTAAAGATCAAGTGAAATTTACAAGAAATTCATTAAATTTAAGTAATGAATATTATGAACTCATTGACGAAGTAAGTTTAAAAATATAATTAATATTGTTTTTTTTTTTGGCTATAATACCACAAGCATTAAATTTAGATTCATATTAAAAAAAGCTTTAAAATTTTCTTTTTTTAATGAATTTATTAACCCCATCTTTAAACGTATTTATGTGACGTCTTATTCAAATTATGTTATTCTACATATATAAATTTAATGTAAAATATTATACTATTTGAATATTATAATTACAGATTGACTGTGAATACAGAGAAATAACATATTTCTTTTCAAGTGTTACAAATAAAATACAATTTTTACATGAACCAGTTGAAGCTGTTAATTTATGTAATGATATTGAAACATATATTAATAATCGTGAAATACCATTAAAAAATAAAATACAACGTGCTAGTCAATTATCAAAACAAATTTATAATGAAGATCGAACTAAAAAATATCAAATTGATATAAATTTATTAATACAATCATTTGGTAATTTAAAAACGGATATTCGTTTGGTTGGTGAACGTTTAAAAAATGAATTAAAATTAAAGGAACAGGAAGAACAAAAGAAAATAATTCAACAACAACAATTAGAAATGCAAAAACAACAACAATTACAATTACAACAACAAATTGAAAAACAACAATTATTATTAAAACAACAACAAGATGAAATTAATCGTGTTAAAATAATTCAAATGTCTTCAGCAACTATTTCACCAACTCCTATAACAACAACAACAGCAACATCTATCGGTGGTGGTAGTACAACAATAAGAGATCATCATACAACAACAACAAATATTGAAATTATAAAAAGTTTAGAAATTAATGATAATAAAAATATTATTGATAATATTAAATATCAAGCACCAAAATTTTTATTACAATTACATGATGCTAGAGTTGGTGAAGGTGATAATTGTAGATTTGAATGTCAAGTTATTGGTAATCCAGAACCAAAAATTGAATGGTTTAAAGATGGTGTATCAATAGAAAATAATACAGATTATAGAACACAATATTTACCAAATGGTATATGTGTATTACAAATTGATGAAACATTACAAGCTGATTCAGCACGATTTATGTGCCGTGCATCAAATATAGTTGGTCGTGCTGATAGTTTGGCAACATTAATTGTTCGGGAATCAGCAGCTGAAGCAAAAATGATACCACCAGAAATTATTAAATATTTAGAAAGTGGTATTGCACAAGAAGGTGGTACATATGAATTTCATTGTATTGTTAATGGTAATCCATTACCAACAGTACAATGGTATAAAAATGATAAATGTATTGATGATTCACCAGATTATTTAATATCATATAATAATGGTGAAGCAATATTAAAATTAGATCAAGTATATTTAGAAGATAATGCTGTTTATACAGTAAATGTTGCAAATCCAGCTGGTTTTGCACAATGTTCAGCTAATTTAATTGTGGAACGTAAGTAAAATATTTAAATTAATTATTTATTATTTTTTTGTTGATCATAATTTATATGTATTACCAAAAAAAAATTATTTGCACGAATAAAAAAATGTTAATCTAAAAATTGGAATAAAATTAGAAACCAAAAATATGGTTAAAAGTTGTTTAATTGTTATTTTTATATTTTATTAACCAAAAGTAGTACTTGTAACTAACAATTCCCCTTTAGATTGACTGCATTATCGAATGAATTAACTATATTATAATTTCAAAGTTACACACTGATCTACATTTCATTTCTCATATACAAAAATGAAAATACGATTAATAATTTTTTGGTAATGAAAAATTTAAATTTTTGATGTCAGGATTCGACTTAAATCCTGAAATTAATTTAATGGAAAATAAAAAAAAAATATGTATACTAAAAAAATTAAAAAATATTCCTCTATCAGGATTCGAACCATCGTCAAAAATGAAACATAATTTGTGATCAGATTCGCTACGCTATTGAGGAAGATATTTTTAGAATATTTGTTTTATATTTCTAATATTAAAATTAAAATTTCAAACTAAAATTAAATTTTTATCTAACAAAATGATCAGAAAATTTATATAAGGAGTACAAAAATATAAATACAAATTAATCGCCTATTTAATTATTTACAATTGTGGTATCCTAATTAATGAAATTTATATAATAAATGCTTAGAAAAATTATAATTTTGCTACTAAACTAATCTGTCAAATATAATATATTTTACATTAATTAACGAAAAATGACGCAAATCCTCTAAAATAATATTAATTATGAAAAATATAAATTCATTGAACTCCTTAAACGTAGGCGAAAAAAAAATATTTCTAATTATTTCAATATTTGAATAGGCAAATAATTAGTTCATTTCGGTTTTAGTCTCCAGCTAGGAAACAAAGAATCTATTCGAAATATTTTATTTTACTAAAAAAAATATAATACTTAAACTAAATTTTTGTTAAACATTTTTGGTCATAAAAAATCTATAATTAAAATAAATTTATTAATTTTTTAAAAAACAGCATTGGAACCAACTGAATTACCACGTTTTCTTGTACCATTATCAAATGTAATGGCTAGAGTTGGTCAAAAAATACGACTAGATTGTACTGTAACTGGTATACCAAGACCAGATGTATATTGGATTCATAATGGTAAACCATATAATGGACGTCATGTACAAGTGAGTTTTTAAATAAATATTTTTGTATGCGTATACGCAATTAATTATAATCTCAAGTACACCCACATTTATTTGCACAATGTTCACTTGCATTAAAAACTTTAAATTTAAATATTAATTGAAAGAAAAAATCAAAAAAAAAAATTACCTACAACATTGAATCAAAACCGCCACAGCCGAAAATTATTTGTTATTTCATAAAAAAAAAAATTCATAGCCTCATTTCGTTTTATATAAAAATAAAAGCTTAAATATCAAAATATTAATGTAAATCCGAAATTAAATTTTAATTTAAATATAATATGACACATTATGATGATCGTCATGTTTACTGCAAACTTGAATATACCCAAAAATTAAATAAATATATTTTTGTTGGCGGACTAAATTTAATATTTTAATGTCATAAAATTTAGCACTCTTTTTAAGTCGCCTGCCATTATTTTTGGCAATCAAAAAGGAAAATTATATATTTTCTGTAATGAGAAAAATATTTTCATCTTTTCGAAATCAACAAATAAAAAAAAACTTTCCTCTACAACGATTTTCTTTCTCTTGTTTTTCTTCGCATTCAACGAAAATTATTTATTTATTTTTTTTACGAAAATTATTTCTCACAAAAAATTTATAAATTTTTATTTTTCCAACTCTTGCAGTACGATGATGGCAGTGTAACTCTAGTCATCCCAGCTGCATATCCAAACGATACTGGTGTTTATATATGTACTGCTAGAAATTTAGCAGGTGAAGCATATAGTTCGTGTAACGTAAGTGTTAAAGGTCGTTTACCAAATGAAACTTCAGATTCAGAAATGGCAAGTGATTTAGAATTAATAAAACCATCTGTACAATTGCCATTAAAAAATGTATCAATATTTGAGGGTAAATCTGTACGATTAGATTGTGTTATTGTTGGTCAACCAGAACCAGAAGTTATTTGGTATCATAATGAAAGTCCTGTTAAAGAATCACCAGATGTTCAATTATTATTTCAAGGTGATCGTTGTTCATTATTGATACAAGAAGCATTTACTGAAGATGCTGGTACATATAAAGTTGTTGCTATTAATTCAGCTGGTGAAACATCAAGTAGTTGTTTATTAACCGTAACACCATTAAATATTGCTCAACCAGCAACAAGACAACAAAATCTTGTACAACAACAAATACCAGAATTAGCACCGAAATTTGAGAAATTCTTATCAGATGTATTAGCTGCAGAAGGTGATACTATTGAAATGGAATGTACAGTAACTGGTGAACAACCATTAACAGCTAAATGGTATTTAAGTAATAAAGAATTAATGGAAAATAATCGTTTTAAAATTTTCACTGATAGTCCAAATGGTATATTTAAATTAGTTTTACAAAATGTTTGTAGTGATGATCGTGGTGTTTATACAGTTAAAGTATCAAATAATTATGGTGATGCAAAATGTTTTTCACATTTAATTGTAAAAAGTGTTAACGTTGTTGATAATAATCATATACAATCTCAGCAACAAATTGAATCGAAAAATATTTGTCCAACATTTAAAGAATTATTTTCCGATAAATATGTACGATTAGGTGATGTTGTTAAATTTGAATGTATTGTTGTTGGTAAACCAACACCAAAAATTAAATGGTTTATAAATAATCAACCAGTACATGGTAAATATTTTTTGGTATCAACAAGTGGTAATCGTCAAGTATTAACAATTACTGAAGCAACACCAGAAACAATTGGTAAAATATCATGTATTGCTGAAAATGATATTGGTAAAGCAACATGTTTAGCAACATTACATTTAATTAGTGATAGTGTTGATTTGCCATCGTCTGTGAATGTACAAAATCAATCACAAGAACATAATACAGAATCATCACGTGTAACAATTAAAAAATCAACATTTACAACAACATCAACGTCACAAGTCAATTCATATGAAGGTAATATACCATCATCACAATCTGAAATTCATTCAGCTACTTCACATTATGATCAAAGTTTAAAACAATTTGATGAACAAAAACCAGAAATTATGGAAAGCCATCATTATCAAGAATTTCATAAAACTGCTGATATGCCAAGTTCAATAAATGAAAAATCCACAATTCAGATCCAAAGATCATCAGATGAACAACATCAGCAATTAACAAATCAACAAACTATACCATTACAACAACCACAAAAAACATCAACAACACGTAAATCAATTGCACCAAAGTTTACGACACCATTAGTTGGTAAAATTGTTGATCAAGGTGTAAATGTAATGTTGGAAGCAATTTATGATGGTTTTCCATCACCAGAAATTAAAATTATGAAAAATGGTGAAGAAATATTTGCAAATGATAAAATTAAAATAACAAATAATTTTCATAAAATTAATATTGATTTATTAAATGTGAATGTACAAGATGCTGGACGTTATTCAGTAATTGCATCAAATCCAGTTGGTCAATCCACAAGTACAGCTGATGTTGTTATAAAGAGTAAGTATCAGAGACACCATAATTAAAAATAATTTATTAATGACCTAAAAATAATTAGTAAAATTTATCTAAGTACAATTTTCTACTGCCAATAATTTCTTAAAACATTCTTCATTTTTTTGCCAAAAAAAAATTAAAATATATATTTTTTTTTTGTTAATTTGAAATAAAATTATAAATAAATTATTTTAATTATTTAAATGTTAAAAATATTTAAAAAATTAAATTTTTTTGTCTATCATATTTCCCTTTTTTCTTGTGACAACTTTATTGAATGCTTTCGAATGATGTTTAAAATATAAATTGAAAAATAGCCAAAATATCATTTATGATTCAATTTATAACTCTATGATCCTTTTACGCTATAAATGATCCCATTGACAATTGTAATCTAATGTTTAAATTATTACTAAATCAAATGCCATGTTTAACTAAACTACTTTCTTCTTATCTTAGAAACAATATTTCCACCTGTTTTTGGTCATCGTCTTCAAGCACAAGTTGCTAAACGTGGTGAACGTGTTATTATGGAAGTTGAAGTATCTGGTACACCAGATCCAACAGTTACTTGGTATAAAGATAATAAACCAATAAGAGAAATTTTACCATCAACAAGTTATCGATTAAAATCGGAGGGAAATAGACATACATTAATTATGGAACATGGTAATTATTTCTGTTGTGAAATATTATTGAATTTAATATAATATTGATTTAATTTGAAGCTGACACATTGTTATCTGGTAAATATATGGTGAAAGCTACAAATGCTGGTGGTGAAGCACAAAGTATTGCTGATTTTGCAGTATTAGAACCAACTCCAGAAAGAATGATTGAAGTTGTTAAAACTACTGTTTATAATGATAACATAAAAAATATGGTAAGATTTTGTAAATATGCATAGTTTTTTTTAAATTCTTATTCCCAAAATAAATTATATTTATAAAAATTTTAATTTACTTATGATTCACATTCGAACAAATTTTTTCATAACTATAAGACTTTCGAACCAGAACCATTTTCATATCAAACAAACAAAACAGAACAAACTACTGCAGAAGATTTACATAGTACATCAGATACTAAAATTGTAACAGAGCATCGTTGTACTACTGAAGCTACAATGCGTTTAGAACATAAACCAACATTTCTTGATTTACCAACTTTAGGAAATAAAACAAGTTTGGACCAAAAGAATGTGTCGACAAATACTGATCAACAAAAATTACAAACCGATGCTACACAAACAACACCACTTGCTTCAGAAACTGATAAACAAAGTACAATTGAATCAACTTCGATTTCAAAAAAATCATCTTATGAATATTTTAATAAAATCCAATCTGAAGCACAGCCATCAAATATTCCAATTTCAATTCAGCAGTATAGTTTGCCAAAGAAATTACAGCATGTCGAAATACAAAAAAAAGTTGGTGATTTGCAAAAATCGGTACACACATTACCAAAAATTGTTAGTATGCCAGCCGAACCAACTATAATGAGTGATGCAGATATGATAAAATTCAATTTAACACCTGGTAGTCCACCAGAAATAGGATATATACCAAGGCCATTTGAAGAACAACCACAGAAAATTTCTGAAAAAATTAATAAATCGGAACAATCTGAAATTCGCACATCAACAGAACCACCAACAAGTGTTGGTATTTCTATATTCCCACAATTCTGCGAAAAGAAAGAAATAATCAAATCTTATGATATTATTCAAGAATCGAAATATGAAAGCACTGGCCCAATATTTCGACCACAAGCAATATTACCAACTCCGGCACAAACTTTCGATCGTCCACTATCTCCGAAACCCTCAGCTGAAGGTGTAGCAATGGAGAAATTGTGGAATCCGAAATCAGTTGACTATGAAAGTGGTTTCAGTGATTATGAAGAAACACGATTACAAACATATACATCTTGTAGTGAAAATGAACCAGAATCATTACCAATTGATCCACCAAGATCAATTAAAGAAACTAAGAAAATATTCGAAGAAAAAATTCAACAAGAAGAAAAACCAATAAAAACTTGTTTTGATTTAAAAGCTCCTTCTCTTGTTAAGTTATCAATGACTAAGACTGTAGATCCACCAAAACCAAGTAAATCATTTTTAGATGATATTCACTTAGAACCAGGTACACCGCCTGAAATGTGTTTTGCACCGAAACCTGACAGAAAACCATCTTTAGTCGAAGCAATGGAACAAACATTGGAATTAGATTTACAAAGAGGACCAAGCAAAGTTTTACCACATTCAATTCCAACATTTACACCACATTTACCAATCAAAGATTATCAGCCAACTGTTCCAATTAAACCATGTATCAAACCACCGCCACCAGTTGTCCCGCCCAAATTTATGAAAGCAGATGTTTACGAAAGTGATTATGAAAGTGATCGTTATAATAAACAAAGTGGTAGTGAATCAGATGAACCGGGTTTTAATCATGTAAAACCATCACAAATGTTAACTCAAAGACCAAAATCAATAGCTGAATCAGTACCTACAAAATTATCAATTTTTGGTCCAAAAGTAAGTGGTTATGCAGCTGATACTGAAGAATCAGTATTCAAAAAATTCGAATCTCATACCAGTAGTAGTGTACAAGAAAGCAGACAAATTTTTGAATCTCAATATTTTTCAAGTAACAAAGAAGAGCAACATTTGGAGAAACAACAATTCAGTTCACCAACATTTTACGAAAATAAGGTTCGGATGAATCATTTTTACTGAATGTAAAAAAAAGTGTGAATTTATATAAGCCTTGTAAAAAGTGTCAAATAATTGAACTTGTTGGTTTGCTACCAAGCCTTTGTTTTAATATGTTTGATTTTTTTTTGCTATGCATGCCCTTTTGATATATGCAATAAATTACAAATTGTATTAATCTAAGTCATAATATAAATATATTATGTGTTAATTTGAATTTGATTTTTTGTTTAAACCTTATCATTTCTAGACCACTAAAATTTTTCTTTTTCTTTATTCTAGGGACAAAATAAGAAAATTATTAAAAATATATCAATAAATGCCAAAGATTATAAAATCAGAGAAGAACCAGTACTTGAATCAATGCCATTCAAACCTGATCCTCCTAAACCAAAAAATATAAAAGTCCCACCACCACCAAGTCCTTCAAAATTCATTAAGGGTGAATTCCGTGAAAGTGATTATAGTAGTGATCATGACGAACGAATACATACCGTATGGAATGAATCTGATTCAGAAATAAAGGGATATCGTCCAGTTAGACCAGTATTAACACCATCTACTTGTGGTCGACGATCAACATTATCAGATGGTACTAAATCACCAGCTCCACCAATGGAGTTTGATAAAGTGCCAACATTCGATGGACCACCACGTCCTAAATTTGAACCAATTAAACAAGAACAACCAGTAACAATATTATTAACCACACCAGAACCAGTATATAAATCAAAACCAGTTGCACCAAAAATAATTGAAAAACCAATTTATAAACCAAAACCAGTTTCAGCGAAATTTATCGAAGCAACACAAAAGCAATATCAACAACAACAAACTAAAACAATAATACCACCTAATAGTGGTAACAGACAATTTACAACACAATATTATACAGCTATTGCTGGGGAACCAGTTCATTTGGCATCAATGGCAACTGAAACAAGAAATACAATGCAAATGAAAGAATCAAGTGAAACATGTCGACGTATTGTAAATATGGAACAAACAAAACGTGTTATTCATTTTGATCAACAGAAATCTACACAAGAAAATAATACACTTGAACCTTTCCCATTTACAGCAGCACCGGCTAGTCATGTTTCACCAGTGCAACGTATTCCACCACCAGCAACTCCAACAAAATTCATACGCGGTGAATTCCGTGATACTGATTATGATAGTGAAGTAGAAAATGCTCGTATCGTACCATTATGGAATTCAAGTAATGAACCGAGATATCGACATGTAGAACCACCACGACCAGGACGATCAGTGAGTTTACCAAGAACATATGAAGGTGTATTGTCGCCAATGCAATTTGATCGAGGACCAGATATGCCAAGCAAAATAATTATTGAACCACGACAACAACAAAATATCTCTTCTACATCATATCAATCACAAACATTAAATCGTTATTCATCATCGTCTAATAAAAAATATCAAACACAACCAATTAGAAGTACTAGAGATGATATGAATTTAGAAGTTGGTTCACCACCGAAATATGGTTATATAAATGAAAAAGCACGATCACAAGCTCATGATATTGGATCAACGTTCCGTCAAAAATCCAGTAAATTTATTAAAGATATTTCCGAAGATATGAAAAAAACATCAGAACAACATTCATTTAGACCAGGTTTTAAACGTGCTCCAAGTGAAGGTGACAATAAACCACATGCCTATCGAAATGAATCAAGAGTTTCACAATATGGTAAGTTTAAATTTGATTCTTTTTAGAAAAGATATTTTTTTTATATTTCATTTATATTTTGCGAAGTGTGATTTTTTTTTTAATTTGATTTTTTGTTCTCCAAGATTTTATGGTTTTATTACATTTCTTGTTTTGATTATGTCTTTTTTATATCCATATTTATGTAAAATTAATTTAAAAAAATATTTCTTATACCAAAATATTTAAGGTACAAAATGTGTTGATCCAAATACTGGTCTAATATATTTTAAATATGATTTCGGTTATGAATTCGGAATTCTATTTCCCGGAGAAGGTAAAAAATTTATTGGTGGTTCATCACTGATAACTGATAAAAATATAAAATCAACAAATCCAATTACCAATAGTTTACCATCTATAAAACCTTTAATAACTAAACCAACTGGAGATATTATAATTCCTGTTCAACATTTACGAACAAATAAACAAAAACGATTTATTAATAATCGTAATAGTACATATATATCAGATGGTGAATATTCTGAACCAGAATTTTCTGATGGTCCAACTGGTATTAAAAATAAACGTTATAGTTTACCGCTTGAGCTGAATATTGATCAATTTCATAAAAATGATCATTCAAATTCAATGATAACAAATGGTCATTCAGGTATAATTTACAAAAAAATAATTATATTATTTGCGAGAAAATCATTTTAACACCATACACTATACGCTTTCAATGTTGTTTTTAACTTAAAAATAACAGAGATTTTATTAGAAATTAGAATTAAAACAAATCATGTAAATTTTAAGATCATTTAAATATAATTTATCAAATTTAATAGTTAAATATGATTAGAATCAATTATGTGACTATTAAACTATTAATCAGTCAAAAATAGAGATGAAACTCTCCGAATAAATCATTTGCTTAGCTTTGTTGATTTTCATTACCAACGTAAGTTTCAACAATTGTTTTGTCCTTAACAAATGTAAATAATTAAAAGGACTAAGTATATTATAATATTCTCATTTTAATTTGAAATTGGACCAATTTTATTACAATTATGATTAAAATGTAAATTGTTAATAATTAATTAATTGTAATGATTCATCGAACTAATTTGATTTATTTAATCCTTCCTTTGCCTTCCTAATGTAATCTTAATGCTTTATGATTAACTAAATAAATATTAACAGAAATTAAATATACCGAAAAATTATTAAAAAAATAATCTTCTTATATCAAATTAACGTATAGTTTTAACAAGTTGAATCTAAAATTTGTAAAGCGTGAATTTTTTTCTAGTATCTTAACATCTAAGATTGAAAGTAAATCGAAATTTGTAGTTCAATTTTGATTTTTTTTAAATACAATATAGCTATTAACAAAATTCATACCTGATTCCGTGTGCGTTTAATTTCTCTTCTATAACGTGCATCTTTGATCTGTGCTATACTAATTATATTTGTACAATAATATTTGCATGATCCTATATGAAATTAAAAGAAATTCATTCATTGATTCATTATATGTAAGTACAAACTAATTTAATAATATTAATTTGTTGCAAATAAATTTATAATACAATTTTTAAATAAATAAACATTATTTTTACAAATTAGTAACTGATTTACCATCATCAGTACCAGTTAATTCGGTATTAAATAGAGAAGGTCGTCCAAAGAGACTTCCAATATTCATTACAGTGAGTTTATGGAATTTAAATGAAAATTTACTATAATTTATTTTTATATTCTTTTAGCCTTTAAAAGATATAGCCGTAGTACTTGGACAAACAGCACGATTTGAATGTATTGTTCAAAGTGAACCACATCCAGATATTACATGGTTTAAAAATGGTTCACAAATTGAGCATAGTAATAAATATTATATTGAATTTAGAAATGGTGTATGTCGTTTAACAATACCCGAAGCATATACAGGTTATTTTTATTAGAGATAAGAGATAAAAAAAATTTACTATAAATTTTGATTCATTATTCATTTTAGATGATGCTGGAAAGTATACGTGCACAGGTACTAATGAGCTTGGTTCAGTAAGCACTAGTGCTGAGCTTCTAGTACCAGGAAATACAAGAGGAATTCGTTTCTAAGTTCAAAAATTAAAATTCTATGACTAATATATACATAAATAATTATTATAACGAAAATTTATGGTGTCATTTTATGAAATTAGCATATATTTAATTTTAAATCATTTTTATTAAAAACATTTATACTACTTTTTCTTTTTTAATTTTAGTTTTTTATTATTATATTAAATATTATTGGGTTATTACTCTTTGCTACAATTTCATGTTATAAATTTATTAATTTTTATGTTTTGGTTAAAAGAAATAGGTATCCAAAAAATTTGAATTTTTTGCTTTATCGAAATTTTATGTAGCTACTATTAGCTATTTAATAGCTGAGACAAGTTATTTAATTAAAAAAAAAAGTTATGTTTGAAATTATGCGTGCTTTATATAACAAATATACAGAAAAAAAGGAAGAGTATTACAAAGTTTTTAAATAAAATTTTATGATCTATGTATTTACTTTTTAAAAAAAAAAAAAAGATTATTTTATGTATAATTTAAAAAGAGTGTTTTTTTTCTGTTGATTTTCTTTTATGACAAAATAATATTTAATAAAAATTACATTATAATAAAATTTAATAAAATAAATAGTTTTGTTTTACTTATTATTAAATTAAAATTGGAAAATTGAATGTAAAAAAGGATCTTTATGAATTTACTGATTTAACTTAGCTTTTTATGATATATTTGAATAACTTACATTTCTTTACCAGTCCGAAAATGTCTTAAGAAAATTGAAATTCCTTCGAAAATTATGTAAGCTCAATGCCTTATCCCAATTTCGATACATTATTTTAATTTTCATTACTTAAAATAACAATTTGTAAAAAAGGGATTTCCTCTTTGGTAGTAGTCTAACCAGGATCGTCTTATACATTATATGTCTGAGGCGCTATTAATGTTACATCAGATTTAATGACATTATGTATAAAATTCTTATCCTAATCATTCATGTTATCAAAATTGTACAAATTCAGGATAATATATCAAATTCAGATAAGATTAAATATTAGAGTCAGAATTATAAAGAGATTAAATTATATTTGTTGTATAATTTTTCAAATTCTCTCAAATTCGATTAATAGAACTAACATAACTCGTTCTTTAAATAAAATAAGAAATCCAATATTTGTTTATTTTTTTTGAATTGGCAAACTGAATATATGTTTTAGCCTATTGAACTGAATAGATGGCAATAGATGGCACTAAAATATCATCTAAAAAAATTTATAATATTTAAACTATGGCATGACTTAAAAACTATTGTAAAATATATTTTACAGTCATGTCAAAGTCTTTTACTAGTTCCCTCTGACTGAAAATTATAAAAATATTTTTGTTTACCTTCTTATATATTTACCACCTACACAAATTTAAGACTAAACAACAAACGATTTTCTTTTTGATTGATAATTATAAATAGAATTCTGGCATCTAAATTAATTTTAAAGTGAGAGAAAATTCTTGGCAAATGACCGAGTTTTCCTTTTTTAAATGAATGTAGTATATATATTTATTTTAACATAGTGTTGAATATTCAGTTCATTGTTTTTTATTCAGAATAAGAGCATTGGTACTTATACTTATTTCCGATAAACTATTTTAAATGATTCTAAATGCGAACACTAACGTTTTTTTTTTAAATTCAAATGAATATGCATTTGGAAAACGAATCACATATACTTGGTATACACATATACTAGAAATGTCTATTAAGAGCGGCCCTGACTTTGCATATCATTCCTATTTAATTGGACCTTCTTAAATTATTGCCAAGTAGTAACAATATTCATCTCTTTCTATAGAAAAAGATAATATATATATACAATAAATTTTGTAATGTTGCCATATTTCAATAAATTTGCAATGTTGCCAAAGTTTTATTAGTTTTCTTTCACATTTTTTTTTCTTCTTTTTTTGAATTTATGCCAATATTTTTTTTTTTTTTAAATTATCTAAATTTAAATTTATTGTGTCACAGTAAAAGTATTATTTATTATTCACTTTATTTTAATATCTTGTTCTTTTGTTATTTTCTCATCTCTTTTTTTTTTCAAAATAAATAAATACACGTTTGAACTGTACGAAAAATATTATATATAGATAAAACAATATTTAATATTCTAAATTCTAGAAGTTTCTGAAAATAATATTTTCACTCATATTTCAAATATTTATATAATAAATAAATTTATATAATAAATTTAATTTAATGAATAAAATATATAAAAATAATAATGATTCATTTAAAATAAAATTGCAATTAACTTTATATTAATAAACATAGATGGCGACACAATGCGATTATTTCAATTAATTATACTGTAAAGAATAATTACTAAATAAATCATAAATATTTTACAAAAATATAATTGGGTTATTGGGTAGTAACAATTATGTATAATAAATGACCGATATAAAGAATATAATTTTTAATTATATTTATAGAAAAATGCCTTCTCCTCCAAGGACATCTAAACATAATTTTTTTTAATGATATTTTAATTATGTTTATTTTCAAATCAATTAACACAATTTTCAAGGTAACATTGTTTAATCATATTTTTAATTAAGAACAACAAAAATTCATTGGAAAAATACTTAATTAGAATATTTTAGGGTCCGTAGCCAAACGAAGAGTTTTAAATGATATTAAAATGCAATGATCCTTTAAATACAAATAATGATCTTGTAATTGTAAGCTAGTTGTGAACTAAAGCAATTAATCAATGCAGTGAATCATCCTAATTTTATTTAAGGCTAGAACAATGTTGAATTTAGAACTTAACTTAACTGAATATTTGGTGATCATTCAATTACTTAATTCTAATTAAATGATTCATGAATTAGTAATTATGGTTCAAAAATTTATTAGGATAAATATGGTGTCTGTTGTCAAAGCTACAGCTGTGAACACTAAAATAGCAGTAGCTGTAGCAATATTAAAAAACTAATATTTGTTATAATTTTGTGCCATTATAAAGTTAGAATTGAAATAATTAATTTTCGGATACAATTTTTAAATTACTTAATAAAAAACATTTCAATTAGGAATAATTTATATTCAGCTCAAACCAAATCTGAATGATATGTAACCATTTTTTTCACTGCTACTGCTATTTTCATGTTCGCAACTGTATGTCAAAGTTTTCTTATTAGTTATTTCATTTATCTCTTTATTCCAAATGATCACAAAAATTTAGTTTACCAAGCTATGGTCCACTTTCTATTTCTGTACAAACTAAAAATAATTCATTTACTTTAATATTTTGTGCAAAAAATATATAATTAATTTTTATACAAATTCTTTTGCTATAATAAAAATTTATTGAAATTTTTTTTTCGTAAATTATTATTTCAATATTTTAAAAAATAGAACATAATTTTTAGTAAAATAAATTTTATTTGAAATACTTTAGAGATTGGTCAAAATATAGAACACACAAGAAAAAAAAATTGATGTGAAGGCGTTGATTCTATTAAAATGAGTAATATATGCTTAAAAAAGCTGATATAATTTTTTTGTTTTTGGACATTACGATATCTACTTAAATGAAAAGTGTTGGGATGATGCCCAGGTGAAAATTTTTATAAAGATAAAATCTATTTATAAAAATTCACAACTTGTTGACAATCAATATTTTTATTTTTATTTTGTATTTATTAAATGATCTAAATGGGATTTTTCTTTCTCATGGCATAAAAATGAAGAAATTTAACATTGGAATAAAATAGCTTAAATGTATTTAAATTAAAAAATAAAGGATTCTTCTAATCATAGTCATCTCAATGAGTCATTATTATTTTCAAATATATTTTTATTGAATCATTATTTTTAAAGTCACCAAAAACGTGTAGGAGGTTCATATTTAATTGCACTTAGTTAAAAATGTATCAGAAAATTGTAATTTTCTATTTTCTGAAATATTCTATTTATGAATGTGAACCATCAAAATTATTTGTATAGAATTTGTCAATAAAGTATTCATGTTGGGAGTGAAGAAAATTGACATGAGCTTGGGAAATGATCAAGTTATCTAGGATATAAAATGATCACTAATTTCTGATGATCACTATTTGATTTCAAACTATGAACAAGGGAAATTAATCAACTAAAAATATTTAAATGATACATATTAACTATAAAAATAGTTAAGGTGGAATTATAATTCATATTACATCATATTACGTTCGCAGCTGCAGACTAATAGGAATAAACATCCTTGCACTATCATCTTGTATAGTTGATTTTTTCTCATTTCACAATCGTAGCTTCCATAATGGAATTAATATTTTTAAGTTTAATTTTTGCCCCAGTCATACCAAGACTAAAGTTATTATTTCAATATTTACATAATTACAAGATCATTATTTGTATATCAATATATTTAGTATAAAGTTAAACAATTACGAAATATTTACATATAGCCCATCAAAAATTTTTGTAAAGAAATATTTTAATTAAAAAATTTTTGAGGAAAACCAACAAAAATTAAGAAAACAATTGAAATTTTCACAACAAAAAATCTTAATTACATTAAATTAATGTAAAAATTTGTAGATAAAAGAATTTTAAATTTTATTTTTGCATTATTTCCGCATTTTAATATACCCAATAAACTTGATGGTATACAAAAAATCTTTGGCACGCTTAAAAATTTGAAATATACTACTGCCAATAATAATTGTCGGAAAACAAAATAATAATAATAATCAATGTTGACATAAGTAATTTTTGTTGTTAAAATTAATTTTTGTAATTTTTCTCATATTTAACGATGATTTTGAGACGAATTTTTGGTATTAAAACTCAAAAAAATTGTTGACATTAATTTCATTTAAAAATAGACGAAAAAAATTATAAAATTTCGAAATTGTAAATTATGAAGACATCCGTAATTACTGTCAAAATGAATACCAATTTTATGGTAAATTAAAATGAAATTAAAAAATTTATTATATAAGCAAAAAGTAATTAAAATTTATTACAGTCTTGGAGCTTTGCTAAAAGAAAATTGAATAAATGTTTGGTTAAAAGTGGTTCAAGTAACAAATTTTATTTCTCCTTTTGCTTACCAATGATATTTGATAAAGAATCGTAGAAAAACGATAATCCATAAAGAATTCTTCTCAAATACCTGAAGAATGTCTGCTCCTAAACAGTGCAAAATTCATATTAAGTTTGGGTACACAATCTGAATCACATATTAGAAAGATATTTATGATAACGAGGTGTATATTCTAAAAAAATTGATATGTCATGAATTCTAATTTATATTACCACCTAATTTGTAATTATTGAGTGCCTGCCTGTGACCACTTGCTAAGATACTCCAAAGAACATTTTAGAATCGTTTTTTTTTTAAATATATTAGAAAAATATTAGTAATTAATTTCATAGGATCTCATTCTAACAAAATCTAAAAACAAAATTATTCATTTTAAATCAAATCTATTTTTTGATGAACATTCATTAAAACTATAAACTAAAAAAATACAAAAATAAAATTTGTTTGGACAGCAGCGGAAATTTCAATAAAATAATAAAATATTTTATAAAAATTATCTAAAAATAAATGTTTATCTCATTTTTTACCCACCCTCCTAGATAAAATTTTTATGTTCATTTTACTTGCATTGCCAATTTTTTCGTTGTTTTTAATTTTTTGTTAATTCTTACCACTGAAGAGTGTGAAGAATTATTTAATCATTTTGTTTGGGGTTGCGAAATTAATAAATTTTGTTTAGGAAAAATTTTTGTTTGAGAAAATTTTCCAATTCCCACGCAAAAAAAAAACCATTTTTTTATTACAATTAATATAATTTAGAAACTATAATTCTATATTTAAATTTTGCAATATTGAATTTTGCAATTCAGATGGGCTTCAAATGAGCTACGGTGTCTTACTTGAAAAAGATTATTATTTAATTGAATGAAAATTGAATTTAATTAAATTTAACAGTTGCTTTAGTTTTTTATATTTTTAACCCACCTGAAAAACGAATAGTTTTGTTATAATTAAAATTTCGCGTCGATTTCGATAGATTGGTATCTATTTGTCTTTGTTGCAAAAATTGCAGAATTTTCAGAACAAATTTCAAAGGGGTACGGGTACGTATCCCTTGCCAGTTTTTTGGACGTAAAATATCTGCTTTCTAAATATAGGTGAATTGGGTGTTTATGGATGGGGAATTTTAATTATAATAAAAAATTTCCAAACCAATTTCAAATATATTTTAATTTACTCAAGTTATAGCAAAAAAACTTGAAAAGAAGTCTGCAAATAGGGAACCAACTTGTCCATTCTCCAATTTACTCAATTTTTAAGATATAATATCTTACAGATTCTGAAAATAGAGATTTCAATCATCAATTTCATAAATAAAACATAAATGTCAGAAAAAGATTTCTCTATTTTTGATCATCCTGAAAAATGAGTTCTTTTCCGATGAATCGCACAATTTTACTAATTAGAATTGTAAAATTTCATATTTTGACTTTAATTTTCATATTTTTTTTTAAAAAAAAGGGATAATTTATTTTCAAGGAATGTTATTTTTTTATTTTTGATAAAATATTTTTATATTAAAATACCAAAATGTATATAAAAATATATACATTAAATTTTTAGGTTGTATTTTTATATTTTATTTTTGAAATTTTGCCAAAAAAAATAAAAGTATTATTTAGCCCAGATTTAATATTCAATAGTCTCAACACTACTTGTTGTCGTCCGCCTGCACTGAATTTTTAATTGCCATTTATAAAAATCAGAGGAAAAAAAACAAAACTGATTTAAATAAAGTGAAATAATTAAAAATAACAATTTAAAGGATGGTATTTTTTAAGGGTTACTTACGTGAAGAAATTTTTAGATTCCCATAAATATTACAAAGTATGTATATACGATAAGTAAATTTTGTAGAATTATGATTAATTTTTTTTTAATATTACTACCAATGGAATAAGGTCTGTGTTTGGTTTTGTGACATAATAGAAGTAATTCTACCAAAATTAAACCAAAACTAAGGCCACAATTTTCTTCTTAGCATAGAATCATACTTCCTAAATACTATAATCACAAATAATAAAATGATTTTGAGTTGAAGAAGAATTTGAAACTATGCCAATTAATTTATTGAATACACAGTAACCTGTCCGAATTCTCACTTGGTTAAGCCTAATTGACAGTATCCGGTCTCTATAAAAATGAAGAACTAAGATTTTAGTTTATCTAGAAAATATTTAGATTGAAAACCAATTTTTTAATTATTTTATTCTTTAAAAGATGGAATGATATTTTTAAAATCGTTGGTTATTTATTAATTAGAAAATTGAAGATTTTCAACTCCCTTAACTCCTACAAATTAATACTATTAACTTTTATATACAATCGATATTCTACACAAAATTCTCCCAATATTTCCAAAATACACCTACTTAAATTACAATTTATTTAGCTAGTAATTTTCACAAAATCTCAGTTCCTCCTTTTTTGTGAATAAATATTTTGGGACCCTGCAAATATTTAAATTTTATTTGAATTTTTTTTTGTAGAATTAAAATGTTATTCTTTTTTATGAAAGAATAAAATTATAATCTCTTATTAAACAAGCGTAATAAATAGTTAAATTTCCCACTAGGAAAATTCAACCAAACGAACAAACAAAAAAAAAATTTTTTTTTACAACGACGAAAATATTTTATATTTGGGTCACATTCGATTATTTTTAGAATTTTCAGAAAAATAATATTATGTATATATATATATAATTTAAATTATATATATTTTTTTTTTTATAAATTTAATACAACATTTAATTTCCTTTTGGCTTGTGCATTTAAATGTGAAACCAAAGCCGTATATAATATATTATATACGGCTTTGGTGAAACTTAAATTTTAAATTATAAAAACCTTTTTCTCCTTAACATTGTTAAAGAAAATTTCTCAAAAAGTTTTGAAAAACTTTACAAAAAAAAATTTCTTCCATATTTTTTTGCCAAAAATTACGATTACAAAAAAAAGTCATAAAACTTTAAATAACTTGTTTATTTTTTTTATTGGAAAAATGAAAAGTGAAAATTTCTAAAAAAAAACACACACACAAAAAAGAAAATTCAAACATGCTAATTAACAAAATATCAAATTTAAAAACTGAAAATCAATAACAACAACTTAAAAAAACAGGAAATTTATTTAAGCAAATTAAAAATGTAAATAATTTCATTTTTAAAGTTTTATTTTTATCCAATTTTGACTCATAATTTTTTTTTAATATTGAAAAAAAAAAAAATTTGAAGCAAAATCTTATGAAAACATAAATAATTTTGATTATATGTTAACGAAAATAAAATTTCTATATTTTAATAAATTAATAAATAAATTGTTATAAGAATTCTTCTAATCAAATACTTTTTAATAATTGAATTTCAATTTAAATTTAATTATTTACTTTAATATTTTATTTAAAAAATTATAAATTTTTATTCTGAAAAATGATTTTCTCTTTTATAAATATTTAAATATAGAAAATTTTGTATAATAATTTTTATTTTATTTTTTTTTTTGTCAAAAATATTGGCAAACAATTTTCAAATAAAAATTATTATATCAATAAATATTGAAATATTATTTGAAAAAAAGGACAGACACTTCTATTTTGGTATACAAAGAAAAATTTTTTACCAAAAAAATAAAATTGAAACTATTTTTGGATAAATTTTCAACAATTTTCTTGAACATTAAATTTTTATGAAAAAAAATAAAATAAATCGTAGTTTTTGTTAAAATTTTTAATAAATATATTAATTTGCGCTGCAAATATTTTCTAACTGAATTACGTTTAAAATCTTATTAATTGATTTTAGTATCCTTAATTAAGAAAATTATGCACAAAATGCAAAATTGTTTCCTTTAATTTTGATCATACTACAAGTTGTATCAAATATTCAAGTCGAAATTTGAAATTGTCTCAAATTGTTACATGATTGGTTCAAGAGTTAACCGATCACAATATTTTAATAATAATTAATTAATTCATATTATAACAATATTTTAATACTAATTTAAAATTTTCTAATTTCCAGCAAAAACTAACAATATTAATGGTAATATTAATCCAAAAGAGAAATATATTAAATCAATAAAATTAGAATTGACCCCAACAACATCATCTGAGTTAAAATTGCAGACAGAAAATGTAAATAATACAGATGACAAATGGCAAACTATTGTCGAGTCTGTTAGTTATATTACAAAAAAATCATTTCAAACACCAAAAATAACTAAAAGATCACTAAACTTTGATGCTTCAGGTAAAATATGTTTTTATTTATAACTTTAATTTAATTTGATACTCATAATAATTATTGAACTTGATTCATATTTTTACTTAATTTAACATTTTCCATTATGAATTCTGTATAATATAATTGACATAATATGGTAAAGATATGTAAAAAAAATCATGGTTAGAAATCATAAAGAACCACATCGTAAATATTTACCACATATCATACCGCATATAAAAAATTATTATCATCAACAATTTTCCATCGACATATGATCACTATATATTATTACATTAAATTTTCATAAAAAGCATTATGATAAGTGAAAAGTATGTTAATTGGGAAAAAATATAATTCTAATTATATACATCATGTCACACTGTTGGTTTACATTTATATATTAGTATAGTATTTAATTATAATTACATTTTCTCATTTTTCCCCCACATTTGACATAAAATTTGGAAATTTTGGTATATATTTTCCGGAATCTCATTAACGGCTTGATGGTTAAATAGGCTTTTTTCTTAAATTAGATTTTTGTTGATATCTTTATGAAAAATATCATTTGCATTTGACTGTACTACTATATAGAATTTATTTTTTTAGCTATTTCTAGAAATATTGCATGAAATTTTATACATTAGGTATATTTTCTTTCATTAGCTATTTATATATATACATATATATACATAAGAGTGACTGTTTTGTCCATCATCTTATAAATATTTTTCATTTTCATATTTTTTGGAGATATTTTCTTAATTTTCTTTTAATAAATATTCAAAAACAAAAAAAACAAAATATATAAAAAAAAAAATTCTATGTGTTTACAGAATAACGAAACATCCCCCCAAAAATGTTTGAGAAAATATTATGAGGTGAAAGAAATTTATTGTGAAAAATAAAAAATATTACTTAAGTAATTTGATATTTAAGAATATTTCAATTCTTAGATATTTTTCATCGTTTTATTTCTTCTTCATGCACAATTTCAAAATTTTCAATAAATCAATGTCAGGAGTTTAAAAATATAAAAAAATATTTTGTGCCAATTTAAAAAGAATATATAAATTTAAGAAATATATATAATAAAGAATTTTACAATTTTTTTTTAAGGATTTTATGAAAATTTTCTTTGATTTTAATTATGCAGGCGAGATTATGTTTTTATATTAACATAAATATAAATTTCCAGGTATGTTCTTCAAATGTGAAGAAGTAATATTGCAAGGAAATTAATGTCTATATTACATTACTTTTGTAGATGGTATAGTTCTAGGTAAACCAATGGACTTAGGCACTAATTAGTGGCAAAAGTGGAGCCACTATAATAACATTCATAAGTATGCCTTTACCATATAAAACACTTCATATTTTCATAATCGAAACGTTTCGAAAATGAACATAAAATAGTTTAGTATCAGGACCCCTAAGATCTACCAAATTGGTAAATAGATTCTGCCCATCCGCGAAGGGACATTATAATTTAACCTAACATTTAAATTGAATCTTATTCTAATATTTTGTAAACAACATTTTTATCTGTGTTTCTCTTTTGCATAATTGATTCATTGCAGTTTAGCCTTAATTATAGCTATTATTAAATAATTCGAAATTATGTATACATTCCTTTAATAGATAATTTAATTATTAATTATTCGTTTTACTTAATCTCAAATGAGATTCTGCTTAAATAGCACAGGTAAGTATTAAAAATATAAAATAAACCATAGTCACTCTAATATGGATATATGAAATTATTATATGTACAAAATCAATTTATCACTAAATATAACGATTTATCATCATTATATATATTATAAATATAGAAACTTAAAAGAAACTAATGGAATTTTTTAAATAAATATATTTTACAATAAAATTTTATATATTTATGCAACATTGATTAATCATTAGCCCAGAAAAATTGCAATTATATATTTTTTCCACCTTCCTCTACAATTTAATAAAAATAATTATTGAATTCACAAAAAAAAAATTATATCATATATAATTTTCCATACATTACAATTCACAAATAATGAAAAACAAATGATCATTAAAAATAATTTTCTTTTTAATGTTAGCAGAAAAATAAATTCTTTAATAAATTTCAATACGTTTTGAATATTAATTGTTGCTAAATATATGAAAATTTTATTTATATAAGAAAATCTTGGAAAGATTTTAATAATAAATAATAATTTTCAAAATCTTCTTATAAAATTTATTTATTTATAAAATGAAAATCATAAGAAAATGTAAATAAACACAATGAACATATTTTAAATATCATATAGACAAATTTATATTGATAAAATAATTATGTACAGAAAGCAAAGAAAGAAAGTTTTTTGGAAATTTTTTCATGATCAAAAAATTATGTATACATAATTTTTGAACGTTTTTTTTTTTGCATATTACATAAAAAAAAAATTTATCTGCAAAATTCTTTTATCGCAAAAATATTTTTCTTTATATCGCTTTCATGATGAATAAATATTTTTAAAAAAATATACCAAAAATCACGTTTTTTTTTTTTGCAATTTCAGCTCGAAAGATAAATATAAAAATATTATTGCATAAATTATAATGATAAGATACTGAATGCAAAGATATAATTTTATCTTATAGATATACGAAATTATTTTAGTGACATTTTGATAAAGAAAAGTTAGTCTTCATTATAATTTATTTAATTAACACATATTTTCACTATTAATAATTAGTTTGTTTTTAGATATTTGATAACGTAATTGGATTTTTCGTGAAAATCTGTAATTTTATTGTAGAAAAGTATTTAAGAAAAATTATTCAAAACTAAAAAGTATACAAAGAAAATGAATTACATATTTATTGATCAATAAGACAAAATTGCAATACTTGTAATTTTAATTTCATGGTGATATACAGCAAGTATAAACTTTTTGGGAGAAATTTTGGTAACTACTTAAGTAAATAGAAAAAGACTAAAAATCAAACATAAATATTCAAAATTATTTCCTATTTTAAAATTATTTCAAAGTTATGAAAATATATATAATAAATTTATTTATAAATTTTAACCATAAAATATGGATCAGCATATGTACATATGTATTATCCAATAAATTATCCAATCTTCAAATATAATAATGAACTCTTACTCCAAAAATTGAACAAATTTATCACAAATAAAAAATTGTTACTAACTCTACAAGTAATAATATTTATAGACAAAAATAAAACTGATAGTATACAGTCATAATTTTGACCCCAAATCAATTTCTAAATGTTCAGGAAAACTAATTTTCTGAAAATTTTCGATTACGTGTCATACAATTATTTACAGATTTTTTCTGTAAATTATTCACATAAAATACTGATCTTCACTAATCCCATAAAGAAAAAGCTGTTCAAATCGATGATTTTTTATTTAAAAAAAAAATTGTGACAACAATACATAAATTAACATAAATTTTATTTGTTAATAGATTTTTCCAGCTTTTTTTTTTTAATTCAAAAATATTTCATCCATATGTATACCAAACTAAATTAAAATCTATTAATGAATGATCAATTCTATATAATTTCAAATAGAAAACTTAAATCAATTCTCTAAATAAATAAATTTATTCTCACCATTGAAATTCCACAATATTAGAAATAAACATTTTTGTATCTATAAAAAATTATTTGTTAGATATTTTGTAAATATTCAATTCAATTTTACACAAAATTAATGAATAATACAGATAATAAAATGATTTTATTTTCCAAAACATAAAAAATTTTGCCCATCGTATACATTGAAAAACCAACAAATCAAATTTTCAACGCACATAAAAAAGAAATCTTTTTAATTGAATGTTCAGTAAAATGAATCAAAGCATAAAAAAAAAAAGTTGTATAAAATAAATTTTTCTATTATAATTTGAAATATTATTTTTATTTATAGTAAAAAATTTAGTTAAGAAGAATTTTTGTTTTTCCGAAATGTAACCCCCCCTCCTTCAAATTCTATGACACATTGAAGATACATATATCTTTAACATAACTAAATTATGTGTTCGAATTTTATAGATACATTAATTTATTAATAAACTAAATACAAATAAACAAATTTTGTATACACTTTTAAATTTTGTGGGAAAGAAAATTTAAGGGTTTAAAATTATATTCTCCCAATTATCTTCATCCCCTAAAATAAATAAATTTTTAAAATTTTTATACTCATTTTCCAAAAACTTTTCTTATCACTAACTACAACTAAATTGCAAATATACTCAACAAATTAGTAAAGAGTAAAGTGAGAAAATTTCGAAGGAGCATAAAAATATATTTTATTTTTAAAATCGTTTTTTTTTTTATTTTATTTTTTAAAATTCGTTAAAATTCGTTCAGATCGTTAAGTTTTTCCAATTTCATAGTAGAATTAAATTCTAGCAAGAAAATATTTTGTCATTCTTCGCTCGCACCTCAAATACGACCAACGTCTTGGTTTCAGTCTCGGGGATTATGACTTGAAACTATTTTTAAAAATATATAAAAAAAAAATTCTTATATTTAAAGTTTAAAAGAAAAGTAAATTTTCAGTGAAAAATTGTTATATAATAATAAAAAAAAATTAAAAAAAAAAAAAGAAAAATTAATATAATTTTTTACTGAAAAAAAGTGTTTTTAAATATTAAAATTAATTTTAAAAAGCATTATAGTGAAAATTTAATTGAATTTTAAAAATTAAAAAAGATAATTTTTTTTCTTGAAAAAAAAAATTTTCTTTTTTAATTTTTCTTTTTTGGAAATTCGATCATCTCATACTTATTTTTGGATTACTTCTATATACTTCAGCACAGCTCTATGATAATTTTTCTATAAATATTTTATTCTAGATAATCGAACCTGCATTAAAAAGGATTAAAGTGAAAAGAAAAAAAAATAAAATAATTTAATTAATTTTTTTTTTTTTAAATTTATCTTTTTTAATAAATTTAATTTTTATATAAGAGAAAAGAAAATCGAAAAGTGAAAAAATAAAAAAGTGAAAAAAAAAAAATTTAAGGGAATAAAAAAATTCTATTTATATATATATTTTTTTTTTTGAAAAGTGAAATAAAAAAATTATAAGTGGATAAAAAAAATATTTATAAGTGAAAATTCTAGAAAAGAGAGAGAGAATATAAAAAATATATAAAAAAAAATTGCAAGAAAATTGTGTATTTTGTTTTTAACTGAATTTGATTTTTCTACAAAATATTAAAAACTTTTCCTAATTCAACAATTTTTTTTTTTTTTTTTTAAATTAAAAAATTTAAATAAAATATAATTTTTGGATAACCCTTAATGTTCAATTAGTGTTACATAATGAATCGACAAAATTCGAATCCGTACCAACAAGGTACGGTACAACAATATAATGCTCAAGATCAGCAACAGCAATTTATGCAACAACAGCAGCAACAACAGCAAATTAGCACACAACAACAGCAGCAAAGGATTAGCCGTACTGAACATACTGTGAGGAGTCAAGTTACGACTCAGCAAAGAGGTCAGTTGGGACAAAAAATAAATTACCAGACGGTTGGATAAGGAAAAAAGGATATTTAAATAAAAAAATTTTTTTATCATACTAGCGAACAACATTTTTTGAACATAGAAATGTGAAACTATTTTTACTCGACCAAAAATTTTACTCAAGTGAACATTTGACAGAAAAACAATTTCAGAAATAGACTATAAAATGATTTTTCCTATTGAGGTTACATACTATTGAGACATTGAAAAATGATAAAAAAAAAAATAACTTAATAAAAAAAAGAGGTTTTTCCATAATTGGGAAAATTATGTATTTGTGTAATTTAATTAAAGTTCAAATTTATCCAATTTTGAATTAAATTTAATTCAAAAAATATATTTTCTTATGCAATGAACTTGTCTTTCTATTTCCAATTTTCTATAAATTTTCAATTATTAATCTTAGCCTTATAAATATGCATATTTTCATAAGTAACCTTCAAATTAATTTAGTAATTAATTTATAAATTAGAAATTTTTTAAATACATTTTTGTAATATGTAATTAAAAATAATTGGAAATAAATAAATATCTATTATATTATAATAAATTTTATCATATATATTTTAATAGTCCTTTAATTTGTATTTCATGTATCCTCCACAATAATCTAAAATCAACTGATCATGTTCCTCTAAAAATGGTTCAGCGTAATGTGATATTTTCGTTAAATTCGGTATGGTCCGTCTCAAAATAGAATTATTCCGAAAGACGAATATTTTTCTTTTTGGTACACAAATAATTTTTAATTTCTCCCATTTTTTTTTATATACATACATATATTTATTTGCGAAAAAAAAATATTAAAGGAAAATTATTAAAATATTTTTAATTGTACAGAGAAGCAGAAAGATAAATATTAAGTGTTTATGTTGGATTTAAAATGCATTTTTATTTGATTTTATATTTTTTATGAAATTTTCATTTATTAGTGATGATAATTTTCGATATTTTGTCAAAAATGAATCAGAAATTCCACCTACGTTAATATAATAATTTTACAATTATTCACTGTTTCAAAATTAAATAATTTTATTCAAAAAAAAAAAATAAATAAATTTTAAAGAATAATTTCGAAATATTTTCAAAAAAAAAAGAAATAATTTATTTTAATTCTTTTTGTGTTTCATTTCCTTATTTTTGATAATTAATTATTATTATTTAAAAAACCAAAAAAATGTTGAGATTTTATTTTTGATTTTAATTAATATATGTATTAAAAATAATGCAAAATATTTAATTAATAAATTGAATCATGCAAGATTAAAATTATTTAGGTATTTTAATTTTGGCAGATATTTTTGTAAGAATATTGGACATTTTTTTCTGGTTTTATTTAAGTATTCATTTTGAAAGCAATTTTTATTTTAGGTCATTTATGGATTACATTTTGATATTTGTTTATGAAATAGATTTAAATATTATTGAATTTTTATAAATATTTTATCAACTGCAAATTTTTAGAATCTTCTTACCAATGAATAATTTATTATTAGATTAAATTTCACTAAACTAAACTATTAATAGATTTTAGTAATTGATTTTCGTAATTATGTTAACCCAACCTTTAAATTTTGTGACAGGTCAGTAACATTAGGTTAGTAAAGATAGAATACTACTCAATTTTTAAAGCGTCAGGGTCAATATATATGTATGTACAATGCATTGTTAATTTATTTTGGATATATGTCATTGGAATGTAATTGTCTAATATTATGGAAACTGAATATCAAATTTCTTGTTTTTAGTACATTTTAGATTCTAGAAGAAATTTAGTTTAAAGATATGAAATAAATTATATATTTTTTTATTTTATTTATATAATAAAACATTTAAAATTTCCGATATTTATTTTTAAGTACATTATGAATTTAATAAAAAAAATTTTAAAACTATCATTAATAAATTGTCAATTTAATTTACAAATTTTACCCAAAAACAAATATGGTTAAAAAAAAGTTATGGTATATCAAAAAGATATTGATTCAAGAATTAATTTTTTATCACATTAGGTGAAAAAATGTTCCTTATAAGTTTATTGTAATTAATTGAATTTTACATATACTTTAAATTTTAAAATACATATACTTCTGAAAATATAAATTTTGCATAAAAAAGCAGAATTATTATTTAGTTAAATTTCCGTTATGTAAAACATATATCATAAATAGTTTAAAAAATTAATTTATTAATACTATAAGATTTATTTTATATATTACTAAATGAAATAGAAATGTTACAAATACTTATAATTTTTATGGTATAATACCATATCCTACTCTATACGTTAATTCTGTTGTATAATATATGTATATGTAAATTAGAACTGGGGTCGAAGTTTTAATTGTACATTTGAATTTGAATATAGTACACATCCTGAACTAAAAATAAGTAGCACTGCCTATTATTATTAATAACTGCAGTAAAATTGCAGACTCTCTTTAAGCTAATAGATTATGAAATGTAAGAAATATGAAATTTTAATTAAAAAATATATCTGAGTTATTAAGCTGCAATTTTTCTTTATCTGTACATATTATTATTTATTCACATTGTTTAAGTTTAGTTTAATCAATTAAAAATCATAATATTTATATGATGCTATTAAAATTACGGATATATTTTACGGACGATATGTTTTCATATTTAAGAAAAACAAGCCAATTTAAAGTATTTAATAATATATATTTATATATAAAATATTCTGAAATAAAAATAAATTATTCTTTTATATGGTTTACAGTTCATGGAGGAACCACTCAAATGCAACCCCCAGCTCATATTTATCAACAAGGAAATATTTCCCCACCAATTTTCGAACAAATATTTAAAAATGCACGTTTCGCTCAAGGCGGAAATGCATTATTTGAAGGACGATTACGTGGCAACCCAAAACCATTTGTTACCTGGACTCGAAAAGGCGCACCACTTCTCGAATCTCAAAGGTATCGAATGAGTTATAATGATGCTACTGGGGATGTTTCCTTAGCGATTAATAATATTGGTCCTGGAGATGAAGGGGAATATACTTGTACAGCTAGAAATCAATATGGCGAAGCTATTTGCTCTGTTTATATACAACCAGAAGGCGCACCATTGCCTCAAATGCAAGCAATACAAAATACTGGAAAATCACAATTTACAAATGGATATTCATTTACATCCATTGAAGAAGAATTCAGAGTCGATACATTTGAATATAGATTATTACGTGAAGTTTCTTATAGAGAATCAATTACACGTCGTTCATCACATGAAGCCGATTATAAGCTAATCACTGAGGTCGATCGTAATTTAGGACCGGCAGCACCACCTCAAATAGGTCAAAAACCAAGAAATTCAAAATTAGTTGAAGGTTCTGATGCTGTATTTACGGCTAAAGTTGGATCGAATCCAAGACCAAGGTTGACGTGGTTCAAGAATGGTCAACGTCTTGTTCCAACGAGCAAACATGAAATGTCGTTCTCAAATAATTTAGCAACTTTACGTGTCCGAAATGCAACATACCAAGATGCCGGACATTATACTTTACTAGCGGAGAATATTCAAGGATGCATTGTAACATCAGCTATTCTTGCAGTAGAGCCAGCTCAAGAATCCAGCCATGAACCAAGACCTGTAGATATTACCGCACAACAAGCAGAAACCGGTAAAGCTTTGCCTCCAACTTTCAGTAAGAGTTTTCACGACTGTGAAGCTACTGAAGGCAAAATGGCACGTTTTGACTGCCGTGTTACTGGTAAACCATATCCAGAAGTGCTTTGGTTCATCAATGGCCGCCAAGTACTTGATGACTCTAATCATAAAATTTTAGTAAACGAGTCTGGTAACCATTCATTGATGATAACAAATGTGAGTCGATATGATGCTGGCGGTGTCCAATGTATAGCTCGCAATAAAGCAGGTGAATTAGGAATTCAAGCTCAGTTAACTGTTTTAGAAAAAGAACAAGTTGTTGCACCTAAATTTGTTCAACGTTTTAATACAGTTAATGTAAGAGAAGGTGAACCTGTAGCACTTAGTGCCAGAGCCATTGGAACACCTATTCCCAGAATTACATGGCAAAAAGATGGCATTCAAATATCTTCCACAAATGATCGTTATATCGGAATAGATGGTGGAGCTACTTGTCTCGAAATACCAAGAGCTTCTGCTTACGATTCCGGATGGTATCAATGCACTGCTCAAAATGTAGGTGGATCCACCTCTACACGGGCCAGACTGCATGTAGAAGTACCACAACAACCTATGCAAGAACAACAGCGTAGATTAAATTTGCCACGGCCAACAAAAGTTATTGAACCAGAGTAAGTTTAATCTTTTTTATTATGTTTACTATAAATAATTTTCCAATTTTATTAACAGACTTATTCCTGGTCCTGAAGTCATTTATTTACGTCATGTTGAACGAGCAAAGCCTCGCTTACGTCCTGGAGAAGAAGATCGTGTATACCCACCACCACAATTTATTGTACCTCTACAAAATGTAAACCAAACTGAAGGTGGTCGAATCCATATGGAAGCCCGAATCGAACCAGTAGGAGATCCCACTATGGTTGTGGAGTGGTTCTTAAACGGTAGACCACTACCAGCAAGTAAGTAGAATATAATTTAGAAGAAAATTATATAATAAAAAAAATCAACATTATTTTAGGCTCCCGCGCTACTTCTGTATTTAAATTTGGTTTCATTGCTCTGGACCTAATTAGTGTTATTGTGGAAGATAGTGGCGAATATATGTGTCGCGTTTCAAATGCATCTGGTTTAGCTGAATCTCGTTCTATTCTTACAGTTAGTCAAAGAGCGGGCATTGAAAGGACATCTCAGAATCCCAATAGTTTACAACAAATACAGCAGCTGGAAGATTACTCAAGATATCAGCGTCAAGAAAGTATTGAGGAATCTAGTAACCAGAGGCCTGTTTTTATACGCCCACTCCACGATTTAGGGGAATTTGAGGAAGGCAAAAATGTACACTTTGAAGCTCAACTTACACCAGTTAGCGATCCTACAATGCGTGTAGAATGGTACAAGGATGGTCGTCCTATAACAGCAAGTTCGCGAATCACTGCAATCTTCAACTTCGGATATGTCTCCCTTAATATATTACACCTACGGGCTGAAGATGCTGGTTCGTATACAGTTCGAGCTGTTAACCGTCTTGGCGAAGCCATTAGTACTTCAAATATTAAAGTATTTACACGAAGTACAGTAACTGGTGATTTAGGAATTCCTGAGCAGCAAAGATATGCTGAGAAAGTAGAAGAATTAGAATCTTATCAAAAATCTAAACGTGGTAAATATGTTCAAGAAGTGGCAGAAAGTACTCAGCCACCTGTTTTTAAGACTCCAATTAAAGATCAAATGCAAATCAAAGAAGGGGGTCATGCTCATTTCGAAGCACGTTTAGAACCTGTTGGAGATTCTACTATGCGAATTGAGTGGTTCAAAGATGGTCGCCCACTTGAAGCTAGTTCAAGGAGCACAACATTTTTCAATTTTGGATATGTTGCGCTGACAATTAAACAAATTACTGTACATGACAATGGCGTCTATTCATGTCGAGCAATCAACGCTAAAGGACAAGCTGTAACAACTGCAAACTTAAGCGTAGTTTCGAAACAAAATCTAGTTTTTGATTCACAACATCCTCAAGGCCTTCAACAAATACAACATTTAGAAGATTCTTCTCGTACTCTTCGATCAACAGAAGAGGAGGTAAAAGTGACACAAAAGCCCAGATTCCTCGGACCTCTAAAAGGAACCAATAAGATTTGTGAAGGACAACGTGCTCATTTTGAAGCTCGTGTGGAACCTCAAAATGATCTTTCTATGAAAATAGAATGGTATCATAACGGCAAACCACTTATGTCGGCTAACAGAATTCAAACTTATTATGACTTCGGATATGTAGCATTAGACATTTCACAAATTCGTGCCGAGGATGCTGGCGTTTATACAGTTATTGCGAAGAACAGTTTGGGAGAAGCGCAATTATCTGGAACAATGGTCGTTGAAAGTAAGTATTAAAATATTCCATCCTGATATAATAAACAAATTATTTGTTTTTTTAGCGCGTTCCAGCATTGACACTTCTAGCATGCATCGTGGTCTTTATGAAAAAACTCAAAAGCTGGAAGGTCCTAAATTCGTTGAACCGCAATACGATATTGAAGAAATATCTAAATCGAAACCCATTTTCGTTCAGCCCCTATCTGATCCTCAGCCACTACATGAAGGTAAAAACATTCATTTAGAATGCCGCTTGGAACCTATGGGTGATCCAACTATGCGCGTTGAATGGTTCCATAATGGTCGTCCAATAACAGTAGGATCCAGATTTAAAACATATTATGATTTCGGATTTGTTGCATTAGACATAATACAAGCCAGTTCTTTGGATTCTGGTGAATACACAGTTCGAGCAACAAATCATTTGGGATCTGCCCACACATCCTCGTGTGTACGTGTAATAACTAGATCTGATATTGTGACAGAAACACAAAATGAAATGTCTATGGAACAAATTCAAATGCTCGAAGAAGCTACAAAACGACGACACATGATGGCTGAAGACATAACCGTGCAACAAGCACCACAGTTTACACGTCCCCTACATAATATTGAAACCATGGAGGGAACAAATGTACATCTCGAATGCCGTTTGCAACCAGTTGGAGATCCATCAATGCACGTAGACTGGTTCGTAAATGGTAAACCATTAAAGACTGGACATCGTTTCCGCCCGGCATATGAATTTGATTACGTAGCTCTTGATCTCTTAGGAGTATATGCTGCAGATTCTGGTGTTTACACGTGTCAAGCTCGTAATCAACTTGGCGAAGCTGTAACATCTTGTTCCGTTCGCATTACGAGCAAGAAAGACTTAGTTCTTGAAACACAAAATGCTTCAGGGTTGGAAAAAATTCAATATTTAGAAGATACTTCTCGTTACAAAAGAAATGAATATGTAGACGAAATTGTCAATGTCAGACCAAGATTCTTAACCCAACCTAAGAGCTTAGGAAATATGAAAGAAGGTCAACATGCACACTTTGAATGTAAAATTGAACCAGTGACTGATTCAAATCTTAAAGTAGAATGGTACAAGAACGGTCGACCAGTTACAATTGGTCATCGGTTCAGACCAATACACGATTTTGGTTATGTCGCTTTGGACATATTTGATCTAATTGCAGAAGATTCTGGTACTTATACTTGCCGTGCAGTCAACGTAGTTGGTTCTGATGAAACCCAATGTCAACTGAGCTGTACAAGCAGTCAACAAATTGTTACAATGACTCAGAATGAAACTGGATTAAAAGAAATTCACCATTTGGAAGAAAAATCATCCCGATCTCGAAGAACAGAAGAACTTGATGAAACAACCAAACAAGCTCCAATTTTCACCACTTCTTTGAAAAATATTGAAATAAAAGAAGGACAACGTGCTCACTTTGAATGCCGCTTGATTCCCGTGTCTGATCATACAATGAAAGTAGAATGGTATCACAATAATGTACCATTAAAATCAGGTTCTCGTTTCACAGAAACTAATAACTTTGGATTTGTGGCTTTAGACATTATGTCATGTTTACCAGAAGATTCAGGTACATATACTTGTCGCGCTTACAATGCTGTAGGAGAGGCTGTAACATCAGCAATTGCAGCAGTTCATACCAAAAAATCAATTTATATGGAATCTCAGCATGAAGGTGCTTTAAATCGTTTGCACAATCTAGAAGATACAAACAAGCGACAACGAGACAGTATTCAAGAAGAAGTTATTACACAAGCTCCAGTTTTTACTATGCCTGTTAGAGATGTCAAAGTTGCTGAAAATCAAGCTGTTCATTTCGAAGCACGTTTAATTCCTGTAGGAGATCCAAAACTTAAAGTTGAATGGTATAGAAATGGAGTGCCAATTGCTGCATCAAATCGTATGACAACTATGCATGATTTCGGTTATGTAGCTTTGAATATGAAATATGTTAATCCTGAAGATTCTGGTACTTATGCTTGCAGAGCTGTTAATGAACTTGGTCAGGCAGTGACATCTGCTGCACTTATTGTACAATCAAAAGCTTCATTACAAATGGAAACGCAAAATGAAAGTGCTTTGCAAAAGATTCATCAACTTGAAGATCATTCGAAATATCAACGCAGAGAAGAAGAAGAATATATAATTACACAACCACCTAACTTTGTAACGCAATTAACAGGTCCTACTAATTTACTGGAGGGTAAAAGCGCTCATTATGAATGCCGTATTGAACCATATCCTGATCCAAATTTAAAAGTAGAATGGTTCCATAATGATAAACCATTGACTATGGGTCACAGATTCCGTACAACTTATGACTTCGGTTTCGCTGCATTAGATATTCTTACTGTTTATGCAGAAGATAGTGGTGCATACACATGTCGTGTGACAAATAAACTTGGACAAGCTACTTCCTCTATAAATATGAATGTTCAATCAAAAGCAGGCATTAGTCATGAGACACAACATGAAGGAGCTTTGCAAAAACTACAACATTTGGAAGACGGTAATAGATTCCAACAACGTATTGAAGACGAACAATTTACTGCTGAAAAACCACAATTTGGTAGACCTTTACGTAATGCAAGCGGTCCAGAAGGCGTACCTATCCATTTGGAAGCTACTTTAACTCCTGTGAACGATCCTACAATGCGTGTTGAATGGTATTGTAATGGACGACCCATTCAAACTGGTCACAGATTTAAGACAACTTATGATTTCGGTTTTGTAGCATTAGATATTCTATATGCTCATGCTGAAGACACTGGCACGTATATGTGCAAAGCAAAGAATGCTGTAGGCGAAGCTGTTACAACTTGTGCTGTAAACGTCACAGGTAAAATATATATAGCTTGTTATTATACAGTCAATTATATTTCTTATTTTCTATTTAGCAAATTCCGGAATTTATTCCGAGACACTTGATGAACAACGCCTTCTGAAGATCAGACAACTTGAAAATTATGAAAAACCCAAGGAAGTTGTAATAGAAGACAAAGGACAAAAACCAGTATTTTTAACACCTTTGACAAGTTTGGAGCATTTGAAAGAAGGGGATCATGCTCATTTGGAATGTAGAGTAGAGCCTATTAATGATCCTAATCTTAAAATTGAATGGTTCATTAATGGCAAATCAATTCGCGCTGGCCATCGCTTTAGAACAACACATGACTTTGGTTATGTTGCTTTAGATATCTTACATGTTTATGGAGAAGATACGGGTACTTATATGTGTAAGGCAACAAATTTACTTGGTGAAGCAATGAATACTTGCAATGTACGTTGTTTGAACAGAAGAAGTATGATTTTAGATACTCAACATCCGGATGCATTAGAAAAAATTCAGAAACTTGAATCTAAACATGCTCCTGCTAGAATGGAAGTTGAAGAACTACCAACCGCACCTCCCAGTTTCACGACACAACTTCGTGGAACAACTGAAGTGTATGAGGGACAAACAGCGCATTTTGAAGCTCAAGTCACACCAGTTCATGATCCTAACTTACGAATCGAATTTTATCATAATGGAAAGCCATTACCTTCAGCTTCTCGTTTCCATATAACTTTCGATTTTGGTTACGTGGCATTGGACATCACACATTGTGTTGCTGAAGACGCTGGAGAATATTCAGTCCGTGCTGTTAACGCTCTCGGCCAAGCTCTATCTGCAATTAATCTCATAGTACATACCAAAGGTACCATAATAGCTGATACTCAACATCCTGAAGGATTGGAAAAAATTAGGCAACTAGAGCAAGCCCAACCAGCAAGACGGCCAGAAATTGAAGGACCCATTACAAGGCAAAGGCCAGTGTTTACTCAACCTTTACAAAATATTGATAGAATACAAGAGGCCCAGACGGCTCACTTTGAATGTCGTCTTATTCCAGTAGGTGATCCTAATCTTAAAGTAGAATGGTATCGCAATGAACAATTGATAGAAGACAGTTCGCGTATTACCAAACAACACGATTTCGGATATGTTTCATTGGATATTTCTCATATTCGAGCGGAAGATCAAGGAGTATACATGTGCCGAGCAACAAATCCATTGGGAGAAGCTGTAACAACTGCTTCAATGAAAGTTGCAACTGAAGCCGGAATTCTTATGGATACCCAACATCCAGAAGGTATGCGTAAAATTATGCAACTAGAACAACCAACAGCACCACGTCCTGAGGAACCAGAACAAGCGTTTGACAAGCCTATTTTCACACAAATACTTACTGGTCCATCGGAATTATGGGAAGGTCAGCATGCTCACTATGAAGCTCGCGTAGTCCCAGTTGGAGACCCCACAATGAAATTTGAATGGTATGTCAATGGAGTAGAGTTAAAAACAGGTTCACGCTTGCGTACAACACAAGACTTCGGTTTTGTGACTCTGGATATTGCATCAGTCGTACCAGAAGATTCTGGTGTATATATGTGCAGAGCCTATAATGCTGCTGGAGAAGCTATATCTTCAACAGCTACAAAAGTTAAATCAAAATCCTCTATTGCTGGTGAACCTCTACTTCCCGAAGCCTGGGAAAAAATTCAGCAAAAGGAAGCTGCTATGAATCGTGTTCCAGAAATGTTTGTTGATACATCACCACAACAGGCCCCAGTGTTCACAACTCACCTTCTTAGTTTTGACAAACTAATCGAAGGTCGTCATGTCCACCTGGAAGCTCAGGTTGAGCCTCGCGCAGATCCTAACTTAAGAATTGAATGGTTTAAGAATGGAATTTCACTCACAACAGGCGCCCGTATTCGCAGTACGTTTGATTTCGGGCTTGTGACGTTATCTATCAATGGGCTACGAGCAGATGATTCTGGTATTTATACATGTAAGGCCACTAATTTACTAGGGGAAGCTGTATCAACATCAAGTTTGAAAATTGCTGATGCTCATTGGTTAATGGGTGAAACTTTGCACCCCGATGCTTTACCACAAATTGACGCTCTCGAACAACCACGTGATACACGAAAGGAAGCTCCTGAACCGGTATATGAATCACCAGTATATATTACACATTTGAATAATATCGAATGCAAAGAAGGTGATGCAGTTCACTTTGAATGCAATGTTGAACCTTCAAAAGATCCTACTATGAGAATTGAATGGTTTGTTAATGGTAAACCATTGGAAGCTGCAGCTAAATTTAAGAGCACTTATGATTTCGGTTATTGTGCTCTAGATTTAATATCATCATATGCAGAGGACTCCGGCATTTATAGCTGCAAGGCGACAAACACCAGAGGGTCAGCCTCAACATCCGGAACTCTCAAATGTACAAGTGGAAAAACTATGTTCCTTGAAACACAACATCCACAAGGAGCGGCTGGCCTAGAAGCAGTGCAAGACACAGAAGCAGCGATTGCAGACAAAAATAAGCCAAAAGAACTCAAGCCCGATACGCTTTATCCACCTCCAGTTTGGACTGTACCAACCCAACCTGAATTCCATCTTTCGGAAGCCCAACCACTGCATTTAGAAGGCCAGGTAGAGCCAAAAGAAGATCCTAATCTTAAAATCGAATGGTATTTCAATGGTAAAATGTTGCAACATGGGTCACGTTTCAAGATGACTAGTGAATTTGGATTTGTTACATTAGATCTAATTGAAGTTTATGAACGAGATCAGGGTATGTATACTTGCAAGGCATACAACAAGGCTGGAGAAGCATTTACTTCAACTACAATGTATTGCGTTAGTAAAGAAAATATCATTGATAAGACTCAACATCCAAAGGGCGCTGAGGGTTTAGAACAAATTCAAGATCTTGAAGAATCTCTTCGTCGAGATGATACAAAACCAGAAAAGCCAGATGATGGCCACGCACCAAAATTCACCACCGATTTCGTCCCTATTCCAGATATCGGAGAAAAGGAACTTGCTCACTTTGAAGCCAATTTAATACCAACTGGAGATCAGACAATGGTTATTGAATGGTTCTTCAATGGTAAAATTCTTGAAGCTAGTTCAAGAGTACGTACAATTTATTCCTTTGGATTGGTGGCTTTGGAAATTTTGGGAACTAAAATAGAAGATACAGGTACTTATACTTGCCGTGCAACAAACAAATGGGGCACAGCGGAACAGAGTGTGTATCTTGGATGCAATGATAAATCAAAGGGACAACCACCGAAATTCACTACGCAAATACAGAGCTTATCTGGTCTGAAAGATGGCCAATCTGCTCACTTCGAATGCACACTGATTCCAATAAACGATCCAGATCTAAAAGTTGAATGGTACCATAACGGTACACAGCTCTTGCATAAGAACAGAATTAAAATGGTATCTGATTTTGGCTATGTTCTTATGG